>CAKALG010043145.1:0-29689 GCA_916700815.1 Helicolenus hilgendorfi
ATGAAGACTTTGCACAGAGATTACAGCTCTGCTGATGTTCTGTCCGCAGACAGCTGAACTTCACTTGAACTGAAGAGTCAACCATAATGTCATCAAGGTCCTGCCTTTAATAACGGGCTGCGAGTAGAGGTTCTAGTGGTCTGTGTGTTTGTCTATAGAGGACACCCAGACAGTTCTTCAAGGCAGACAACACATGTGGAGAGCAGGACGATGACAGCAGGATGAGTAAAACCACAACATACCCATACAGTCTATACAACAGCTGTCTGTTGATTTAAAGAACAAGACAGGACAACCTAATGAGACTACGCTATGTGGGTGTATGTGTACATGCAGCCTTGTCGCAAAGCAGTTTGCGAAATAGTCACGAAATTGAATATTGATTTGTGTTTATAGACACAAATTGTTGTGATGGTCAGCATGAAATAAATTTGCATATAATCCACGTAATTGTTAAGATTGGCGAACGCCGTGTAGGGAGGAGGTCGAGGTGGATGGGTGGGTCAAACACAGGATTTTCGCCCAGTAGACCGGCGTTCGTGTGCCATGTGAAGTGTTGATTTATTTGTTGCAAGTTACGGCACTTCCGAAGTTATTTTAACCCAAACCATGATCTTTTCCTAAGGCTATCTAAGTAGTTTTTGTCACGTAACTTCCGTTCTGAAGTTACGGCACCCCGGTGTTATTTAAACCCAAAACCGCAATCTTTTCCTAAGCCTAACAAAGTAGTTTGTTGCCTAAGCCTAACTAAGTCGATCTTTTCCTAAGCCTAACAAAGTAGTTTGTTGCCTAAGCCTAACTAAGTCGATCTTTTCCTAAACCTAACTAAGTAGTTTGTTGCCTACGCCTAACTAAGTCAATCTTTTCCTAAGCCTATCTAAGTAGTTTTATTTTGAAAAGACTTGAGTGGACATTCGTAGGAAAACACACAAAAAATACGTAGTTGAAAGTTGTGCTGAGTGGAAAAAGGGACATTCGTGTCTATGTACACAAATCAAATAGATTCAATTTCGTGACTATTTCACAAACTTCTGTGAAACTGTGTTGTGTGCTGCTGGATTGTAGTTGTCAGTTATTAATCAGTCTGAACTAATCCACCCACAGACACAACACAGTAAGTAGTAAAGCAGCAGGTGCAGATGAGTAAGTGAGTACTCCTGTCTGCTCTTCTGTCTATCAAGAGACAGAATTCAGCAGAATGGATGTAAGTACTTACTGTAGGTACTTTTGATCTCTTCCAACCACTCAGGGACACTTTGTTCTGAGAAAACCTCAGAATTTAAACTATCTTTGGAAAGAGATCATTGCTCCTTTAGGGATTCTTTTCTTTGCCTGAAAACTTGCATGTGTGAGTGTCTGCTTCTGGATTGCGATTGGTAATCATTAATCGAAGACATCTGCTATGCTAATACGTTCAGTGCCTCGACATTAGTACCGTCACATGCTCTGTTTGAGTGTATGTATGTGTGGTGTTGTATTCAGAGCCTTCACTAGTTTTAAAGTAAAGTCAAATAAGCAGTACCACGTGGTGGTGAAGTAAAAGCCCTGCGTTAAAAAATGACTTGATGTACTGTGTAAGATCAAATCTAACTGAGTAGTTGGTGCCTAAACACTGTCGGGGCATGCGCAGGCGCAATGATTACTCGTGTTGCTGGAATGGCCATATCTAGAGCCAGTTGTTGTCAAATAGGTTATTTGAAGAATAACAGAGCCAGAGTGTCTGTGTACGTGGGAAAGTGAGTGGTGAAGCAAGAGAGAGAGCGTGAGTGAACAAGTGAGCTAGCGGAGCAAAAGAGAGTTAGTTTAGCTCTGAGAATATCAAATTGTATTGTTAAACTTGTGTTTGACATTATATGATACAATACACTTTATTGTCCCCGTGGGGAAATTTGTTTTGGACTCAAGTGCACACCATCAGCTGCCTCCACAGCAGGTTCAATAAATAAAAACATTAAAAACATACAATAATCAACATGTAAACAGAGAAACACATTCCAATGAAAGCCACAAACAACATATATTGCACATTACCCACATTGCACATATGGTTATAATTATGATTATATTGAAAATGTGCCTGAAAACTAAACAAATAAAATCCCAAATCTGAAAATGTTATTTCCAAAACATTAGGCCTATACAAATCAATGATATAATAAGAAATCAAACAGTTTGAACACTCTGAGGCTTGAGGGAGAGGAAAGAAGTCATCACCATGACCACCATACGGCAATAAATTAAGAAGAGACATCGAAAATAAAACAAAGTATTAGCAGTGACTTCGGTATTAAATTAGCAGCATGTATAGTGCGTCATACTGAGCAAGAGGCACACCTATTTTTCTCAAATGATGCAGAAATAGTTTTGGTGTAATTCAAATCTTAACAACTGCGCCCAAATGGATCAATGGGATAATGTCCAAATCACCACCACGTCGTGCCTATGTGCTCCTGCCAAATCCCAACACGATGATGACTAATTCCCTGCTCATTGATTCAATTATTGGGCCCCACCCAGCACTGTTCACATCCCAAATACTGAACCCCTGACCACCCAGTCCCTCCAACAACATAATCATTAAATCACAGCTTGATCGTGACATGAGAGTCCACCTCTGCCAATGTTACTATACCCCACAATGTTTTGCAACAACCTGTTCTCACTCCCAACTCATCAAATGCCGATACTTGGTCAGTTTGGGTTGCTAAAGGGTGCCTCTGATGTTGAGGGGCATTTCCAATTGGCAGTATATGACAAGTTGGGAGTGAGGACAGGTTGAACGAGCTTCAACTGACACGACCAAAACTGACGCTACATGGGTAACTAGAGCGTCATAGTTTGAAGCATAGGGCCGCTGACCAAGTGTTGGTATTTGACGAGTTGGGAGTGGGAATGTGTTGTGTGAACTGGCCTGACTTTTACAGAAAACACATTTTTTCCTTTTTCCTTGCATTCTTTCTTGAGTAAATAATGTGTTGGTGTGGGTCTATTAGTCACAGAAGACAGTATTGCAAAATAATGACCAAGTGTTATTGTGCAGAGAGAACTGGAATACATTAGCCTGGAGCAAACAAGCTTTTATCAGCTTAAACATGGAATAGATAGGGTTATTTTAAGGTTATGAAGAACATGTAAAATTATATAGAATGCATAACTACAGTAATCCAAGAGAACAATGTTCTTATCCAATGTGATGGCTGCTTAAACTCTGAAACCTTGTCTATACAGAAAGCATCCAGTGTCTGTGCCAACAGAAAGTCAGTGGACCTGCTGAGCGGACTGTGTATCGGTTTCCTCCATGTTGGCTTTGTCATTTGCTGAAGACCTTCTGAAAAAGGATTTTAGTTTTGAGTTACAAACTAGAAATGTGTAAATGAATTGTGTTCACGTTTGATTAAATGATTCATTCTTTGTTTTCATAAATCAAGAAAGTGAACTAAATCTGTCCAATGAAAAGTATTAGGAAGTTCAAACCAATAACTCTGACATTGTTTGTAGCTAGACAAGCTCCCTTCCAGCCGGATGAGAACAAATAAACAGGAGATTGGAGGAGGAAGTGGAAGTAAACACAACCGAAAGGATAGTTATAGAGTGCTACAGGAATGAGTCCTAAAACCTGGAAATGAGTTAGCATTTTAGCACTTCTGGTTCCCCCGTCAACGGGTCAACGGGTGTTTAGTTAGATGCCTGAATTTAGGCCTGTAAAGTGTGACAAGTTCTTCAACATTCACAATGTTGTAATGCTCGTTGTTGCAAGTCAATATGGCGAGAAGAGAAGAGTCGTGTTAATCCAGTCTGGTTCTGTCTTCTTCTACTGACAATCCCTGGTGGTGTGATTGCAGTCAGCTGATACTTATGTACACAGGGCTAATTGAGCTTTGGTTTGTCTTTTCTGGTTAAAGCGAGTGTTTGATCTCCACTAAGCCTTTGGCCACTGCCACGGCTCGCTGCCAGAGGAGATGGAGCCTCTTGGTCAGCAGGACCAGAGGGACTGACTGTGCTGTGTTGAACAGTGTATAGACATACAATATAGGAAACAATGTTATATAGTACCTTTCAAATACTGAGGGAGATCATAAAAGTAGTTGTTCTAATGCAAAGAAATGCTTTAGAAAAAGAAATCAAACAAAAATAATTAGTGCTGTCAATCGATTAAAGTAGTTAGTCGCAAATTAATCAAATTTTTTATCAGTTCAAAATGTACCTTAAAGGGAGATTTGTCAAGTATTTTATACTCCTATCAACATGGGAGTGGACAAATATGCGGCTTTATGCAAATGTATGTATATATTTATTATTGGAAACCAATTAACAACACAAAACAATGACAAATATTGTCCAGAAACCCTCACAGGTACTGCATTTAGCATAACACAATATGCTCAAATCATAACATGGCAAACTGCAGCCCAATAGGCAACAACAGC
This sequence comes from Helicolenus hilgendorfi, assembly GCA_916700815.1. Classification (NCBI taxonomy): domain Eukaryota; kingdom Metazoa; phylum Chordata; class Actinopteri; order Perciformes; family Sebastidae; genus Helicolenus; species Helicolenus hilgendorfi. The sequence goes on from CAKALG010043145.1 coordinate 4,428, forward strand.
TGTCAGTGTGTCAGTGTGCTGACTTGACTATGACTTGCCCCCAACTGCATGTGATTATCATAAAATGGGCATGTCTGTAAAGAGGAGACTCGTGGGTACCCATAGAACCCATTTTCATTCACATATCTTGAAGTCAGAGATCATGGTACTTCTTTGAAAATCGCCATGACAGTTCTCACTCGCCAAAATGTAATGTAAGTTTGGAGCGTTATTTAGCCTCCTTTGCCACAAGCTTGTATGATATGGTTGGTACCAATGGATTCCTGAGGGTTTTTTTTGATACAGCATCTTCACTCTAGCTCTAAAACTGAGCCAGCTACAACCTAAAGTTGCGTTAATGCGTTAAATAAATTAGTTCTGTGTTATTATCGAGTTAACTTTGACAGCCGTAATATATTGGCCATGCATTGTATGTTTTTTTTGTGGACTTTAGACTTTAGTTTCACTTAAGTAATATATTGTCAGACAAAAACAGTACCGCTTGTACCCTCATTGGCCAAGCGTGTGATTTATAAGTGTGTTTACGCAATATTGTGACTGTGTTTATTTTCATGAAATGTGTGCTCACGCAGTCTAGACAGCAGTCCAGAAAACACATGAACTGTGCAGGGTAAATGATACACAGGCAACTTTCCGTAACTCTTCTGAATTACGGCCATGTGTGCTTACACACACGCACACACACACACACAAGACTGCATTCACAGACAATTTGCAATACAATGACAAATCCACTTGACCAAAAGTGACATTAAACCACCATTAAAAAGAGACACACGAAACACAATGAAATGCACATTGTCTGTTTTGCAGCAATTACGATGGCTCATCGTGGGGGGATGCGGGAAGAATAAAAGTTTTGAAGCACTGATTGGAATAACATGTAGAAGCGAGTGAAGAGGATATGATGTGAGGACACACAGACATGCAGCAAGGCACAATATTGGATCAAAGAAACAGGATAAACTAAGACAGCATTATTTCCTGTTTTTTATACAGAAAGAGGGGGAATTTGAGGGGCCAAATAAACCAGCAAAGGTACAACATGGCAGGTGCTCTGCAGCTCTGCAGCTTCAACTGTATAAACGTTTTTGAGTTTTCAAATATCGCTCCTTTCTTTCATTAGTATTTTTACCACATCAACCCAAACCGATCACTGCTGAGAACATCCCCCCGCCTTCTCTCGACGGACTTTCCAGCCCACTGGGTTTCATTAGGAAGAGCTGATCCACCCAAAACAAATACTGCCCACAGCCGCTACTACCAGCATCGGTCAGCAAGAGAAATAAATGATCTCTTTCCTGTTGGGAGGGCCCTTCCGCAACAGCGATCTGGCAGGTCGAGTGTAGAGGAAACATGTGAGGTGAATGGAGAATTATGATGATATAACAGATGAAATGATATTCACTTCCCTCCCTACACCGTCTCTCTGGGTTTTTCTTTTGTTTCTCACGTCCCATGCAGGCCTCTGTCACTTTCCCATGCTGAATTATTTCAAGTGCTTCCTTACTGCTTCCTCTCCCTCTGTCCCTCTTCCATCCCTCTTTTCCCTTGCGTGAGAAATTTTGGGCAAAATGCCCGCATGGAGACATCTTTCACTTTCCAACAATAGCACTGTAAAAAAAAAAATCATGTAATACAGTTGAGGAATTATTACTTATAACTATAAGGATAATAATCAAAAAGAGAAGTTCAGGTTGATGGTTCTATCTGTTTGTAATTCAGATTATCAACTTTTTTCACAACAACAGGCGACAGCCATGGCAGCCGTATTGACGGGATTAGTGGAGCTAAGTACCCAACAAAAACTGATTGAATATGGGCCCAGGTCTTTCTCATAATTCTGTAACCTTTCTTATGCCGAAAGCCGGCTTCAGTGTATTAATTGGACAAATATTCATGCACTCACTCACAAACATTAAGCAGTGGTAACTAGGTCGTTTTATCTTATTTTTTTCATGTCTTTGACGCAGACGGTGCTCATCGATCAACAGAAAAAAAGAAAACTGTAAACTGTGAATCATGAGTTCTTTGACCCTTAAAATAGTGTCCCTAAAATATGTTTAGAGCTATGTACAGTACATCACCTTGTGATCAACCAACAGATCTTTTTGCTGACGTGAATCATCAGCTTCTCATTTGTGATATATCTGTTTTGGACATATGACCATGACGTATGATCATATGAGCATGTTTCCCAGGACCAAGCACAGGATCACTTGTTATTTAAAACCCAGTATTTATATGTCCGTCTCGATTAAACTTTAAGGGCGCGTTCACACCGGCCTTGTTATGTCCGGTTGAACCATGGACCGTATACGTAAGAAGTGGTATAGTCAACGTGACGTCACCTATCGGTTTGTGGGCTGCCGTTTTGAAACGTGGTTCGTATGTAAAATTTGCTTCAAAGTGCGCTGCTCTTCGTGGTGTGAGCCCGCTCTCATTCTTCAGCCCCTAATATGGAAGTTGATCATCCCGTTTCTAAAGGCTTTCTTTTGTGTTCAGAGCATAGATTTACCTTGTTGGGGGTTCACTTCTCAGTATCTGACAGCTGATTATTTGAAGCATCCTCAAACATCTTAAATATACAATAGGAAACATGTAATCCAATGTAATGCCAATATGCTCATGCAGTTAATTAGAAGCTACCACTCATTTCTGTATGTTGATGATCCCACATAGAGGAAATGCAACAACAATATAACACATCATTTTAATATGTGGAAGTGAAAAAAATATTTTTCTCTAGAAATTCGAAGTCAGCCATTGACTCATCTAAAAACCTACACCCATTGGACTCATCAGAGACTGAAGCTGTGACACATAACCAAGCTGAGATCCATATGTGATGAGACCTGTTACCCATCTGTTTCTTATGAGTGCGCTGTTTGAATGCTTGTGAACATTGTGTATTAGTACAGTCTGTGTTTTAGTGTTTGTTCTGCGGGTGGATGTAGCTTAGTGGTGATACTCAACTGTCTCTTTTGCTGCCTTCTAATGGAACCTGGGGGTTCAACAAAATGCCCAACTTGACAGCAGAAATAAACAAGTTTACTGCCTGGAACAAAAAAAAAAATAATGGTTTTGGTCTCATGACTTGTTGAAAAAACAAGAAAGGTCCAAGGGAGGCAATTACAGCAAGCTCAATGTACTTTTAATGAAAATGCATACAGCAACAAGCAACATGTTCAGAAGACTGTGATAACATGTGATGAATAATTTAGACGAAAACACCATAAAATAAGAGAAGAAAAGAAACTGGAAAAGCCACCAAAAAGACTTTGACGGACCCCGTAATAATAGATGGATTAGATAGATGGAGGTCTGCGTATTGTATTTGTTTACAAGTGGATCTTGACCACTCCAATATGGCGGACACATGTCAAATCGCAAACATGATATCTATGTTTCTATATCTATCTGTGGTAATAACGACCAATTTGACCCCAAGTTCACAGTCAGAACATTCAGCATTTTATTTGCGAACGTTTCAATTAACTTGTGCTTTTAATCTACACCATCACTATTAAATTCACTACCTCCTTCTTCTTCTCCTTTGGTTTTACTGGCAGACTACCAATGTTAAAGATGCATGCCGCCACCAACTGTACCGGAGTTTGTAACATCATGACTTTATAAAGAATACTAGATGTTAAACCTGTTTAAATAAAGCCCTTTGAACATGTAGTTGTTTCTCCCCTGTCTCTAACAGACAAGTTTGCAAAATCTAACGTTAGAGGGCTTACAATGATTTCAGGGCTCCCCAGGAAGCCAAGGTGTAATTTGAACACTGTAATTTACCATGCATATAATGTTTTTTGTGTAAAATACATTTAACATTGAATGACATCAGATCTAAAATGTTATTCCTTCATTTAGCACAGAAATTTCAAAAGTGCCAGATAAAGTTTCTGAGTTGCAGACAAAAAAAATAGACTTGTCTGCCACAGTGGCGGACAGTGAAAAAAGTTCATTTCAGACCCTGCTTATAAGAAAGCATGTTAATGAACTGTTTGCACAAATGATCTATTGCAGCATGTGCAGCATAGTTCCTCTGATCTCTTGTACCAAAATCATTTGAGAAAATAAAATCAAAAGGCAAACATAATTAAAGGCAAACTCAAAAGCCATAAATTATAGAAAAATGAAAGGCAAATTATAACAATTGAATTCTACGAAATTGAAGGCAGCGTGAGAACTCCCTCCTCTCTCATCTCCTGCCTCGTCTCCCCTCCCCTCTCGAGGGGGCTTTGTTCTGGCTGCAGAAGCACAACCATAGAGGTTAGGAAGTAGATTAACAGCGACAGTGGGGAAATCACAGGGCGGCAACGTGCACAGATCGTGTTCTGCTGACTGATGAGCCCCTGCTTTCCTGCAGCTCCACCAGTCTCTACGGGTAGTTAAAAACGTGTGCAACATGCAGCCTTCCACGTCTGTACAGTATAAAAGCGTTTTTATTGTAATGTCTCTTTTGTGTTATTCTCTACCAGTACCTTCCTTTTTTATTCTCCTGCTTAATCTTTCTTCCTTCCTTCAGATCTGCACTTTAAGTATCTGGATTTCTTTCTTTCCGTCTTCCTCTGAGATCAAAACATCTCTTGACTTTCACTTAGCACCATGTAGGGTGAGTGTTTGAGCAGATGTCTTTCTGCGTGCATGCGTGCGTGTGTGTGTGTGTGTGTGATGGTTTTGCCAGCTGAGCACAGAGCACTCCTGTCCTGCCAGCTTGAGAAATGAGAGGAAGCATTTTACAAGTCTTGTGGTTGTACTTCCATAACCTGACTCATGCTGTACATCTCAGGCTCTAACTGAATGCAGCGATTGTACAGCATAAAGGAGAAAAAAAAGCATCTTACCCTCAAAACACGATTCATCATCCCGTTCATGATGTGTGGCAACGGAGGAACCAATGATGTGCAGTATGGTCAAGCTCAAAACTGATTCTGAAGTGTTTCATTCTTTTTTTAGCTTTAAAGGGACTGTTTGTAAGAATGAGAAATGCTTGTTAACAGCGACACCTGTGGCCGCTAAGTCAACGAAAGTCAGCATCGGGCTCGCGCCGGTCCTTTTTCAGAGCTCATCAGTAATGGATCGCTGTCGGGGTGTAAATACCATTTCAACCAATATAACAAATATTGTATACTGGATAACATCGTCAACCCTGCCTTTAAGCATAATGATTGTGCATTTTGCGATAAAAGCAACACATTTGGCACAGATGTAGGTTCATTTGTTATGAAAAGACGTTGCAAATCTTTCAAAATGTCCTCCAAGTAGGTGCTTAATATTCCTAAATGTTGCAGAAAACTGATTTTTATGACTCTTGATGAATTCCAACGTGTGTTCAAGCTGATTAGATCAGATGTCAGAAGATCACAGACATGTTTTTAAAAGCTTTTTAACCTGAGAAATCCGTGAAACCCAAATAAAAGGAGCATGGTGACTCAAGGGTCAAACTTCACCTCATTGCCTTCATGGCAGAATGACAACCAATACAACTTTAAAACAGCAAGATTTTCATCTTTCAATCGGTGCATTTCTCTATTTATTAGCTGTACAACTGCCAGAGATATCGCTGGATAAAGTTCAGGATTGCCAAATTGCCTTTGCCTAATATGCCAGCATCTCTACAAAAGTCAGTTTTGATCATATTTTGAAATTAAAATAAAAAACCTTTGGCAACGAAGTTTACTCATTCAACACTTTTACATGCTGCATTACACTGTATAAAGCACAGGTGTTCTGTAAATAATAAAATGAACGATGGTTGGATTCCATTTAGCTGCTTCAGTTTCAGGGTCCTGGTGGGAACCTTGATAAGAACAGAGCATTGTTTATGTTATTAATAACACCTGTGCTACTGTGATACCTACCTGTCCTACTTTGACAAGTCCAAATGTCTGCTGTGAAATATAAGTATTGATTAGCACGGCTCCTGTTTAAGATGTCTTGGTTACTAAGTGACAGCCTAAAGTCCACTCAGGGAAAAAAGAGACATCATCTGATGTAACCAGATACCACATTCACACCCATCACACATTCACACACTTTGAGAAGCAACGTCACACTAACAGCCTGACTGCACGGAGACTCCTCTTTTACTATGGTGGTAAATTTATTGCACGCACACACACACACACACACACAGTACACATAGCAGTACTTGTACAGTATTTGGTTCTCCATAATGTCCATCAGCTGTCTTTTTGTGTGAACCAGAGGCAGCTGATATAACTAGAGCTATAGGGCCAGGCAGGTCACACATGTTTTTAGGGTCTGTTTGTGTCAGTCTGCATGTAAATGCAGTATATCCAAGCATGTTCATTTGTCAACACATTTGTGCGTGCATGCAAACTGTATCATGTTCTCTCCGTTCCTTGAATCATGTCTTGTGCTTCCCCTCCCATCAAGACTCACAGTCTGAGGACTCCAAACAGCAGAGGTGAAAGGCCAAACCTCTGAAAGCAAAGCTGAGCCATGACATCTGATGTCTGAGGTACACCACAGACGCAGATTCACACAGCCGGTTTCAGCCGGGGAGGAGGAGGAGGAGGAGGAAGTAATGGGGAGTCAAACAGCACACAACGGCCAAACCCGAGTCAGGGAGGGTTACAGTAAAAGGTGCCAGAGAGGGACAGGAGGAGTCCAGACTCAGGAGTGTAGCAACACCGACTCTCATTTATCAAACTTGCACAAGAACAAATGTGCTCGTACAGTAATCGCATGATCATTTCCCCCAACAGTGTCAGCGTTCATTAATATCGTCCTGGTTGTCCTGAAGATCAAACTGACATCTGGTCAAAGACCGTGTAGACACATTCCAACCGTCTTAATAATCCTGGACTGGAGATTACACAATAAAAGCAGCAGTAATAACCACAATCTGAATCATCATAATCATCAGCATTTCACACATGGAGCCCAGACGCAGAACACTTGTACATGTACTCTCACTTTAAAGTGCTATACAGTATTGTGCAGGGGAGATTAACATTATTACAAAGTATTAAAGATTAATTAATGATAACGTGATTGTTTTTTCTTATCACAGATAAAATCTTTGTTTTTATTCTTACTTCAGGTTTTTGTAATTCAATTAGGGCTGTCAAAGTTAACGCGATAATAACACGTTAACGCAAATTCGATTTAGCAACACTTATTTCTTTAACGCGTTAACGCATTTTGCGATTTTTAGGTTGTAGCGGGCTCAGTTTTAAAACTAGAGTGAAGATACTGGTGTCATATGAAACTAGAAATAAACCTAAGGAATCCATTGTTACCAGCCATGTCATACTAGCTTATCGCAAAGGAGGTTAAATAACGCTCCAAACTTACGCTACATTTTGGCGAGGAAAAACTGCCATGGCCATTTTCAAAGGGGTCCCTTGACCTCTGACCTCCAGGTATGTGAATGTAAATGGGTTCTATGGTAACCCACGAGTCTCCCCTTTACAGACACGCCCACTTTATGATAATCACATGCAGTTTGGGACAAGTCATATGCTTACTTTGGAATCAAAGTTATGAATAAATAGCATACTTACAGTAATATCACATATGGTGAAGCTCATTAACCGCACAGATCTTTTGCTATTATATGTTTGTTTCATTCTGTATTGTATACACAGTAGAGAAGGAACATGTTGCTGCATCAAGATTTCTTCGGGGCTTTGGGTAGTCCCACCCACAGAAATGATGGGAGTGTGTATAATATGTCCCCGCAAGGAAATTAACATCATTGGTCATTTCTGTAAATGCCTAAAATGACGGACGAGGGCCGTTAGTGATGGTAAAATGATGACTCTTGTGCAAAAGAAAGGCCCTGAAGCTCGTATGGGTTGTTTTTGGAGGAGGATGAAGTAGTTTGGAGGAGGTAATTTTAGTCAGGCTGTTCTCATTCAATGATCATACCAACGAAAAGTAATGCACTGTAATTCGCGACCCAGGAGCCAGGACGGGCAGGGCTGCCTCTAAGGAAGCCAGGTGACGTAGTATAATGAGCGTCCAAGTCCGTGTAGGGAAGGAGGTTGGGGGTGGACGGAGTCGCTAGTCAGTCAAGAAAACGTCAACCACGATCGTTTCCTAACATGAATTAATTGGTTGTGTTGCCTAAACCTAACTTCCTGTGAAAACGGAACTTTATTTTGAAAGGACACTGTGCATTTTACAAGCAAGTGAGAATGTGTTGATAGCAGCGTAGTTGTTTGCTGTTATATTAATGTTCTGAATGTCATATAGAGAACCTTTAACACTCATTAACATTGTTACAACAGTTTCTCAATTCAGATACAGAGATTCCTGCAGTTCGCAAGGCTTAAATCTGACCTCCTGTCTAGATTTTGATGAACGAGGGCCTCCTTTTCTTTCTCTCAGTCGTCTTCTCTCCCTCTTTACCCTCACCTTCACCCTCCAATCCGCCTCTTTCTTGTGAGTGAGCAAAAACTGTTTAGACAAGCGTGCAGTTTCACAGCGATTTCAATCCATTAAACTTAATGATAATAGCCCTTCACGTTGCATCCAAACTCCAGCTCCTCTCGCTCCCTATTTGTTATGAGTGATGTAGCGTTTGGCACTAAATGCTCTAATCTGTCTCTCTATCCAAAAAGGCCCTGCCCCTCCTCGCAGCCTTTCCCAACAACGCCTCGCGCTGTGTTGCTGACGTCTGTCTTTCCTGCGTCCGTGCCAGGAAAACCCAGATTGTGTTGTGATGAAGTAGAAGAGGAAATGCAGGAAGAGCCGAGAAGAGATTATGTGGAAAGGTTTTTTCTCACTAGCAGGCGCCCTTTTTATTGTAATTAAGTTTAACAATAATGGAGATAAAGATAATTCTATTTGTATTAGAAGTATTTGTTTTTACTGTAAAACATGATTCAATCCTCGTGTCATCATTTCCTTTGGTCATTTCCTGTGTTTTTTCACTGAAGAACACAACACACACACACACACACACTTGTGGTAGTGTGTTCTAGTGTGATTTATTGAAAACACTTTTTATGACCTTTGTACGCAAGTGTGACCTGTAAATTGCTTTGTGGGTTGTTAATGCACTGTGCGACAATGCTGATGTGTGTGTGTGTGTGCGAGAGAGAGCGAGTCGATGGTATGTGCAGCGCGATACACGGAGGCACATTCCATTCTTGCGAAGGCCGGGCGACTCCTTCAAGAACAAACGCTCGCCTTCTCCGCTGACACACATAAATGCAAATGCATGCATAAAGCACACACGCGCGCGCACACACTCCACATGCTCCTCCGCCCACTCTTATCAGCTGTTATTTGTTCCCATACTCCCATTACTCCTGGCCTCCCACATATGTTACAGAGATAAGGACAGCCCAACACAAGCTGCTGTTAATCATTAGGGACCAATATCTGACCGGGCCGGTCGCAGGACGACAACACGGGGTCCCGAGGCTGAAGCATTGTGAGGAAAAAACGCAAAGAAATTGAAGTGCTACATTTGCATTTTTTTTTAACCCTCTGAGACCCGTCCGACTCTACTGTATTTCAGAGGCTGTAGCAGGTTCAGTTTTAGGGCTATAGGGTGAAGGTAGCTAGAGCGTCATACTAGCTTGTTGGGAAGGAGGCTAAATAATGCTCTAAACTTACGCTACATTTTGGCAAGGAAAAGCTGTCATGGCCATTTTCAAAGGGGTCTCTTGACCTCTGACCTCAAAATATGTGAATGAAAATGGGTTCTTTGGGTACCCACGAGTCTCCCTTTACAGACATGCCCACTTTATGATCATCACATGCAGTTTTTTGAATGTAGTATAAATGTGTTATTTTCACCTATTCTAAAATGGTGTATTTGAATATTTCTGCATACTGGGGTCCCTAAACGGTCTTGAATTACATAAATTGTGTCTCACTGTAAAGCTGAGACTCTTTTGAATCCAATGAGCCAAACTGTATTCATGTGTGATAATATTAGTCCCCATAGTAGCTGTTTCATTGTAGTGAAACCATTTTTTTAATCTTGACCTCACTGTATAAAATGACCTGTGGTGACCTCTAGGATAATCACAGCCTCATGAAACTTTAGAGCCACAAACTAGAGACCTAGAGCATTCAGAGGATGGATGGCTTTCCTAGCTAGATTAACAATAAGGGGGATTCTGAGCAGTTTATACAACAGCAATGCTCGCCATCCAATTTTTCAGCAATTCTCCATCGGTAAAAAAATTGTTAAATTTAGCACCAAATCTGTGTAACAAATGGTATCAACCCAAAAATTGCTGCGACAACTTAACATAAAAGAGCATGGGGATGACCACCAACATATACTTCTGTCATAATGTTCTAAACCTTTTACAATTTATTTTAAATAATTAATTAATTCTTGTTTATTTCTAATTTATGACTAGAACAACTTGTCACACAGTGCTGAGCTGCATCTCAAATTAATCTCCAGGTTCCCAGCTTTCAGATGATGTACACCACTTCTATGTGACATCTACTGTTGACCTGCTATCTCCCCCTAAAAAAACCCCTTACTTCCCTAAAAAAGACAAAATCTGGTCTACTGTGGATCTCAGAGGTTTAAAGACATCCTGCTGTCTCATTTAACCCTCCAGGGAAACCTCAGTGTCCTGGGCTCAAATCCAGAGTCCACTTCTGCATATCAGTCTCTCTTTCCTGTCTCTCTCTGCTGTAAACTGATAACAAGAAAAAGCTGTGTCTCAACCCGTGTCATATGAGTTCCTTAAAAATGTTTCTGAGGCATCTAGAGTGCTGATCTGTTACTTACAGGTCAGGTTACAGGGTTAGTGAGTTGGCAGTAATGGGAGAAATTCAGGAAATACAGTATAGTATTTCAGGGAGGATGTTGTGTTGTGACACTCACATCATAAGCTAGATCACAGAGGTGACAGGTCCCATTACAGGGCCTTGATACTCACAGTGTGACATTGTAAGGAAAGCTTGTCAAATAATGTGTGGCATTAAAACTGGTTTATTTCAACTTAGTTTTTGTTTATATACGGTAGCTAAGGAGTCAGTTCTATCGGTTATTATTACACTGTACTTGCTGAATAATCGGTGAGATCTGGGAATGCGATGACGACGTTGCTAAAAGTAGGTTTTACGAGGGAGGAAACACAAGCTGTCACACGATCAGACAAGTCGTAAACAATTTAGCCAAACACATTTACAAGAGAAACCTGAGGCGAACATTAAAATGATAACCCTAACTGTCTGTTGTAAACATCCATCAAAGTTAAAAGACAGACTTTCTGGTTCAACTTTGATCTGTTGTACTTGTGGTAGTTGTGCACACTCACAGTTTCCCCTTTCAATGAGGGATTTTATGTATTTTTTTGGTTTTGGCCCCTGTTTCTATCAGTTATGGTTATTGTTCTCAAGAAACTCACTGCTGAGATCCGATTAAACAAAATAAGCAATGCTTACGAGTACGCATTTTAGCATTTTCGAGTGTCATTTGTAAACCACTTTTCACTTGTCATTTGTACGCCGTGCACATGTCCACAGTTTAGGCAATAAAACCACTTAGTTAGGGTAAGAGAAAACGTCATGGTTTAAGTAGTCAAATAAGTAAAACACGTACGGAAACAACTACAGAAAACACGTGACAAACGTCAACAAAAAACACGTGACAAACGCCACTAATGTAACTTACAAAACAAAACACGGGTCAACAACGCGTACACGGGTCTCCTGGTTAAAAGTCTGGTGTTTGTTGGACCCGCCCACCCTCAGTGGTCTTTCTTGCTTTTTATACGTCTAACTTTTACCGTAGCATTTATACGCGGATGTGTTAACATTGCAGTCAGTACAGGACACATGGTGTATAAATACACATGGAAATCAAGAAAGGCGTACTTATTGCAGGCTGAACCCTTTGCACATTATCGTGGCATTTATACGCCTCTACGTGCGAACGTGCTGAAATAAGATAAGATAAGACTTTAATGATCCCAGAGGAGAAATTCAGGTGTTGCTGCAGCACAAGGACAGAAATAAGATAAAAGAAAAGTTAAATATAAATAACTTAGAAGTCTATAAAATAAAATTAAGAACAGAAATAAAAATAGAAATTATACAAGAGCAATTTGAGCACTCAGATAATCAGTTTAGCGACATTATCTAGACCACTTTATCTGCAGGTAAAGCTGAAAGATGAGTACACATAAAAAAAAACTAATAGTTCTTCTTTGCACAGGGAAACTGCACAACTACAGTAAGTACAGCAGGTCAAACAGTTTAGGTAATAGTTTTACTGTGTCTACATTTTCTTTTCCACATAATTTTGTGAGTTTGTTTAAAATCTGTGTGATTTGTTTGTTGCCCGTCAGCTTCTTCTTTGCGACGTTTCTATGTTCCTAAATCTCTGCAATTAAGTCCGAGGGAATGTTGTTATTATAGATAGGAATGAAAGCTTCAACTTTAAAAAGTTATAATTAACCAGAATTATCCTTTAAGATTTTCTGGTTGATGGTGTGTGTGTCTAAGAAAACACAAAAACACTTCCTGACACATAGACATCAGTTCCTGTTATCCGGTAACCGTTAGCTCGCTCTGATCCTAAAGAGATCCCATCAAAAACTACAGAGGAAGACACAATGATCCCTGGATTACTTTAGTGGGTTTCTGTAGGGACAGCTGCTGGATACAGTTAGCAGACTTTTCCCAACTATGGCACAGACAGGCATCTCAAAGAGAATTTAAATATACGTTGACTAAGCATCAGTCTGCATTTTTCACTCCCAATAAATACAGCTCATTTTATTTCTTCACTTCTCGTTTTTCTGGTCCAAAGCAGATGTAAATAATGTTTTTAGTATCAAGAAAGTGCACTGCAACTTTTTTTTTTTTTGAGTAATTTAGAAATATGCCCCATCCCTTCTCCCGTCTTCTCACCTTTTTTCTTCTTCAGAGTTTCTCCTGTTTCTTGGCTCCAGGTCTTGCCCTTCCCGCCAGCCACATTCCATAGGGCACACTGAGCCTTTCCCCCTCAATATGATGGTTACTGTTGAGAAAAACACTCTCTTCCCTGGAAAAACACTGCCAGCATGTGGGGTCAGAGTATGAAGTGGAATTTAATATTGTTTGTCTCAGCGTGAAAAGATAGCAAAAGTGTCAGGGATTATGCTTGAAAGCCAAAAATAAGTTTCATAAATACATTTCATATCAGCCCCGTATCACGCTTGCAGAAATGCACAACGCCACGTGGTTAATGTCTGCTTAGGTTTAGGCAACAAAACTACTTGGTTTAAGTTAGAAAAAACATCATGGATTGTGTAAAATAATAACATAACATAATGTTACGAACAACAACCGTAACTGTTGTTGTTTGTCTTTCGGCTGCTCCCGTTTGGGGTTGCCTCAGCAGATCATTGATCCGCACATTTGGTTTGGCATAAGTTTTACGCCGCATGCTCTTCCTGACGCAAGTTAGGGTTAAGAAACGGTCGTGGTTGACGTTAACTTCACTGACTAGCGACTCACATGACTCATGGGACTGATGATACCAACGAATCACGTGACTAAAGACTGATGTGACAGAATAAGTCAACTTAACTTTTAGTTTCATATGGTACATGGACACCGGTCCCCTTGTTGAAAGTTTTGTTTTTGTTTGACGCGTCCACCATGAACGGACTCTCACGCTATTAATACTACATCACTTGCTTAGACCGTCGAATAACGTCGAGGGTGGGTTTACATTGGAGTTAGTTGAAAGCCCGGTTCGTCATATACTGTCGCTAAAGGTTGCCTCTGTGCGCCGGAGGGGCAATGACCGAACGGCGGTATTTGACGAGTTGGGAGTGAGAACGGGTTGCTTGAACCGTAACAACGTAACTAACGTGAATAAATAAAGACCGCCCATAGCCTACTTTCTTACGTAACATTACGTAACAACTGTAACAGTGTTACGTAAGAGGCACGTAACAACTGTAACAGTGTTACGTAAGAAGTCAACATTTACTTTTGGTTTCACATGGACATGAACAGCGGTCTCCCATCAACCACCCCTCCCACTCGCCCTTAGTGGACTTTCTCGCTTGATTTCCTTGTTATTATACCATGTAACTTTCAATAACGGTCGCTCATTGTACTAAGTCACTTGCTCTGACCAAATGCAAAAAATGCCCACCTTCAACGTATCCGTGGTTTGCAGAAACAATGTTTCCCGCCGACTGGGCTGGCCTCACATAACTTATTTGAAGTGCGTATACACAGACAGACAGATATGGAAACTCAGATATGACGTCCTTTACTTCTGATCTGTTCAGGTTTCTCATGCTCACACTTCTAGTATCAGTTTGCTCCTCTGGACTTCATCCACCTCCTAGCAGGACAATGGTGTTGTGTAGCAGGGACAGGGTAGGCTCTGTGATAGCACTGACCCCGATACACTCCACATTTCCATTTCCTCTGCTGCTCTTAGACGATGCATCACTCCTACCTTGTGACAGTAACACTGCCAGCTCCGTATACAGTAGTCGTTTTTTTCCTGCCTCTATTTGGATGCGTGTTTGTCTGGATGTGTTCCGTCAGATAATTTAAGTGTGCAGACACAGCTACTGAAACAGAACGACTTCAGTCCCGGGATCAGACCATACAACCTTTATGTCTTTCAGGATGGTCACTTTGTCAGATTAGATGAATGTGATCATGACTTGGCCAGGCGACTTAGACTCAGACCCCAAATCAAACCATGACCAATAGCTTGCGGTCTTTCCAACCCTATCAGCAGACAAGAGCCTACATTTTGGATGATTTGGCAAACAACATGTTTGATGTGCACATACGCACAGGGAGGTTCTGTGGTTATTTTACTGAATGCAACCAGCGGATCTCTCTGTATATATACTTATATGCACATTAATTGAGTGGTACAGAACATAATGAACATCTATGTAAGTATAATATTGTTATCATGATTTTAATTGTGATGAAATCCGGGACTATTTGGTAGTGATCGTTGAAAACCGGGACATTTGTGAGTGTTACAGATATTTGTCGGGACTCGGGACACCCGGTTTGAAACCCGGACAAACCGGGACATCTGGTCACCGTAACCAAAACTGCCATAATGTTTCATTTGGGAATGCATGGTCCCCAGAGAATGATTCATGTTATGGTGACCCCCTGTCCTTTTTTCTGGCACTGCCATCTGGCCAAATCTTAAAACTTGTACACATGAAATATTCAAATCTAAGCAGCAGAGTGCAATGAAGTTTGCTGAGCACATTCATGCTCTCCACAGAATGAACCCTTCCCATTATGGACAATTACTCTAGCACCGTCCTCAGCACAAAATGTCAACTACTGTACACAATAGAGCGCTCCAGGGATGACGTATGTTTTGTAGGCCATCCAGGAAGTTAGCATCGCCCTGGGTTCCCTCAACAAAAAGCCAATGGGGGATTTTTCCATTTGGTTTTGGATCATTGCAGAAAATAAACTCATAACAAACAAACATTTATGATACTTTAATAATAACGATATGAAAGATACATTTTTTGAATTTTGAAGCACGAATGCAATCGGCAGAAGTAAAAAGCTAATGTTAACGCAAACAAACTACACTACGGCTGCATGAGCGTGAGTATACACAACGTCGCCTTGATGACGTTTAGTAGTCTCGTTTAACCACTTGTTAGCAACCGCCTTTTTTTAAGACGCGTAAAGGCTTTAAAATTCATTCAGTATTTATTGATGTGTTTTAATGTCGTAGAACAAAACGTTAAAATCTCTTCAGCTTGTGTCTAAAAGTAGGTTTTACGAGGGAGGAAACACAAGCTGTCACACGATCAGACAAGTCGTAAACAATTTAGCCAAACACATTTACAAGAGAAAGACCTTATTTCAGGCATGTAAACTGAAACCCATTGACTTCCAAACGAGGGAACCGGAAGTGCTAAAATGCCGACTCATTTCCAGGTTTTAGGACTCATTCCTGTAGCACTCTATATATCTTATGATCTTATAAACATATGGGCTAAGCTTCGCTGTGCACATTCATGCTCCTAAGGGGATAAATCCTTTGGATTTGAATGACTTCATGACCAGGAATGCTGAAAATGGAATTGAACAATCCCCTCTATGTTGAATTGCATTTCTCATGGAGCGTTTACGGGGAGAGTCATTTGACTGAACAATGCTCCGTCCTCAGCACTGCTAGGTGGAGGATACCACTGGGTGGGCGAAAGAATTAGGGCCGGGGTGGAGGCCGGGTACTTCCCAAAGCATTAAGAACTGCTGAGTGAGGATATGATGAAAGGGTCTTGAGTTACTACTGGGGCCAATGGGAAATGAATGACCTCTATATTCTTGTGGAGAAAACAGCGCTGTGAACAATGGACAGAGAAGCAAAACATGGGGGGGGGGACAGAAAAGCGAGCAGTGATGGCAAATGTCAAGTGAAAGTAATAAGAGTCCATTGTTGGACGTAATGAGCTTCTATTGTTGTGCTCTCTCACATAACATTACCACGTATGTCTTTTTCCAGATAGCCGTAAGGGAAGTGAAGCAGATTGATGATGAGGTTATGAAGGGAGAATCTGTATGTGGACAAGCTGCTGTCAACACTCATTTCTTTCCCTTTGCCTTGTCTTCTGGTTGTTTAATGAACATTTCAGCCTGGAGCCACATGCTGCAACATTAGCTTTTCCCCTCCGTCCACAAGACAACAGGTGGACAGGCACACACTGCGTGCATTTCAACACGCTGCAAGCGGCTGCTTTCAATTAGCGGTGTGAATGTGTGTGTGTGTGTGTGTGTGTGTGTGCATGTGTCAGAGACCGGGGTTTTCACACACGCCCATTTTCGTAACCCCATGTGTCGTACTAATCGCCTCAAGATGTGTAGATTAAAGAGTGACACAATTACGTGTGTCTATGTGAATGGAGCTGCTGTAGGAAATGCTGGTGGAAACAGAGCTGTAGAGTCTTATTATAAGACCCCCTCCACCCTCAGTTAGGATAACCACACACCGAAATGAAGCTGAGCGTGTTGACTTCTCGGTGTTTGGAAACAAGATTTGTTTTCTGTTAGCAGTTGGTTGAATTCTTTCAAAACCCTCCTGCTTCCTGCACCGTTCAGAAACTGCTCTCTATGACTAAACGGCATGTATGGACTTGTCTGGAAGAGGGGAACAGTGAGCAAGAGACAGAGAGAAAGCAATATGTAGCAATATTTCAGCAACAAAACAAGCCAATATTAGATGACACTTACGTCCCCACAGGGAATCTCAGCAGCACGTGGCAGCTGCGTTAACCTTTTGTTTTTTATTTCGCCGTCCTTGTTAACAGGTTAGACGCAGCGCGGCTCACGCGTGGCTCGACTGCATGTCAGCTGCATCTCTTATAGAGATTCGAGGTCTTGCCTGTTTTTACCGCGAGCTGGAAAATAGGGAAGGGAAATAACTCTGGATTCAGTTATTAGTGCATTTTACAACTTTTAGGACCTTATGATTTAAATAAGGACTGTTAGAGTGTTTATACTGGGAAGTTGATTCACTTAAAAATAAATGATTTGCTGGGTTAAGCCCGGGACACAAAGGGACCATCAGCAGTGCGAGAAGGCTGCGTTACCTGTTGTTTTTTATTTTGCGGGTGTGTGGCTGCTGCTGTTTTTTTCTGTGGACAGAATTACTTCAGTTGTTAACACGAGGCTTTTATTCTGGAAATATGTGCAGGACAGTGTTGTAGAACATGCAGTGACTTGCACGGCTCCATGAATGAATAACGTACGGGGTTTTAATGGTGGATTATTACTATTATTTACAAATTACCACATGTTTATTAACCTTTCTCTGTCTAAAATAAAATTACATTTATAATGAAATGAAAAGGCCATTATGAAAGGCAAACTATGTAGAAAGAAAGGGCTGACAGCAGCAGCAGAAACGCAGCTGGTTTGAACACCCGACACATGAATCACGCAGCCGCCACGCGCTCCTGACGTTCCCTGTGTGTTCCGGGTTTTACAGACGTCTCTTTCACAATGTAAGTCTATGGGGGAAAAGTATTTTTGGGCCCAATGGCATCATGTGACATAGAAGTTGTAATCCACCGTTTGGCCACAATGAAAATTTGATTCAAAGCCCGGCGCTCTTCCTGGTTGTTGTCCTGGCACCAAGATGTCCGGGCTCTGACCTCTTCTCTGTACGCCGACTCGTCACCCTCGGTGATCAGGCCGATGACGGTCGTATCGTCAGCACGTCTCTCCATCCTGTTCTTAATGTAATGCTTTGCTTTTTGAATAAATCTTATTTTCTTGAATACAGACAGTCTTGCAAGCATCAAGCACTCTTGTTTATTGTTCCCACATGATTCAGATTCCTTCCGACCAATAACTGATTAGTTCATTGATAATGAAGACAATCGTTAGTTGCAACATTTTTCTATAGCATAGCGATGTGCAAACCATTTGTTGTCTTTTCTTCTTATATTTTGAATAATTATTATTATACTTACATCGTAAACCTCGCTAATAATTATAATCACGCCATTTAGCAGAGGGGTAGACAGAATAATTGTTATATTTAACATTATTTGCTTCACTTACCGTGACCCCGACCAGGATAAGAGACTTGAAAATAGATGATCGATGGATGTTTGCTCCTTTTAAACATTTGCACGGACTGGTGTGTGTGTTAGTGTGTGTGTGTGTGTGTGTGTGTGTGTGTGTGTGTGTGTGTGTGTGTGTGTGTGTGTGTGTGTGTGTGCGTGTGTGATACCATCATGAGGTTAGGTTTCTGTGTAAATTCCTTCAGTCATGTCCACAGCTGTTCTCAACATTCCACACTGGAGTCTGTTGGACTTCCAGGAGCTGGCAAACACACACACACGCACACACACACACACACACACACACATAATAGCACTGTGCACAAAGGTCAACTCTGTGCTTTGGCACCCTAAGTTAAAGTAATACCACTCATACTGTGATTTACCGTCAGTGTTTGTTGCTCTATCAGCCAACAGTGAAGCACACAGCGGCTTCGTCCGAAATCACATACTATGCATTTCATACCCAACACCTGTACTATCGTTCAACATAATTTTGTATAAACAGTAGTATGTACCTTTTCGGACACACTGAGCAGTAATTTAAGTCGTCACTTCCTTAGAGCCTTCTTGCCGTTTGGAGACGCGTAACCATGGTAACCCGTACCAACCTCATCAGAATCAAAGTCTGAATTAATTGAAAATACATATTAGGCCTAGCAAAGTGTAGTCTTATACTCACAGTTCAATTTAAGTGTTATTGATGCTACACACTGTTCGCCATTGTCTGTTATAAACGCCGTCGTTACTGCCGCACTGCATTGTGGGATATTTATGCCACCGTAGTGCAACCAGTGTCTATACTTTATGAGGGGCTACAGCTGTGTGTTTGCATTAGCTGCTAACATACAGTGTGTAGTTTGAATAACGGAGGTCAGTAAGTCACTGCTTGTTGAGCAGGTTGTCATGGTGACGAGTGATTACAACCAATAGGAATGTAAGTGTGTTGATAGAGAGAAAGAGAAAGAAAAGGGGGCAGATGTGACTCATTTAAAGAGTTGTGTCTGTGTGACACGTTTGTGAGTGTGTGTGTGTTAGTTCATGCATATGTCCGTGGGTGTAAGTGTGTGGGTTGCTGTATATTCTGCATAAAGAATAGCACAGTAGGGACTTTACATTTGAGACGCATGCCGCACACTTCACACCACGCGCTCGCCAGATCGACACCGAAAAACACTCGGTACACGCTTTCACACAGTTCTTTTAGCACGCACGTACACACCTCTCTGCACGCTGCTTTAGCTGTCACTCACACTTTTTTTTTTTCCTTCTCTCTTCAGCACCTCAGAAAAGTGTTTGGAAACTGATTCTCGCATCGTCATTGTGGTCAGAACCAAAACTGTCGCACAGACAGACAGACAGAAAGGGAAAGTGCAGTGTGACGTCTGTAGTGAATGTTTCCTGTATGCCCTAATACAGTACAGCATGTGGTCTGGAAACAAAGAGCATGAAAAAAAACCTGTGCTAATTATAATCACACTCTAATCTGTGTGATCAACTAGAGCATACGTGCATCAACAACTCCCAAGTTATCACTGCCTCTGCCTTCGTCGGGAATTCCCTTTGGCCAGCGACTTCGCCTCAGTCAGCAGTTAAGAGAACAGCATCCTGCCGTGATGTCACCCATAAAGCACTCTGACCACATGAACATGAAAACAGACAATAGCTGGAGTGAAGAACAAGGACTCAGAAAAGTGACTGGAAGTGTTTCAGCCCAGTGTTGACATTTGGAATAAATAGGAGTGTTCGGATAACTGTTCTGAAAGCTCTTTTGGCGAGCACACCCAGAGCTGTTGCATAATAACCTGATAATAACCTTATATTGCCTTTAGAGAATTATCTCCATGTTGAATTCCTCCCTTGGTAATTCATTTTACAGTGAAATATAATAATTTATGAGACATCTATATCCCAGGTCCAGCTTATCAGCACATGTACACATCCTTGTATAAAAACATGGATGACCTCAATGTTATCATGCCTCATGGATTGGCACAAGATCTGGGACGAACATTCATTGTTCCCAGATGATATATCCTAATGACTTTGGTCAAATGGTGAACATAACATGATACCTACTAAATATGTTAGCATGTTAGCATTGCCAGCTTGTTAGGATGCTGATGTTAGCATTGAGCTTAAAGCATTGGTCTGCCTAAGCCTCACAGAGCTGCTAGCATGGCTGTAGACTCGCTCTTATGCCGAGGTAACAAACATCAGTCCACAAGGGGGTGGTTTAGAGTTAATTGGAGCCTTTCCGTGACCGCAGTAGTATACCAAAAATGTCAGTGTGATCTCATTCCTACTCGTCATATTTTGCAGCTTATACATTACTATAATGACACAGGTGGCAGCTTTTTGTGTAGTCTGTTGACCCTGAAGGTTCGCGCGTGGTTAACGTTGTAACACGTGGTCATCATCATGATGAAATGAGTACTTTTGAAAAATAAAGCAAGGAGCACCTTGGTAGACGAGTGGTTACAGCATAGGCCATGTAACTGCAACGTCCCTGGTTCGATTCCGATCGTGGGACCTTTGTTGCATGTCCTCTCTCTCTCTCTCTCTCTCTCTCTCTTCCTCTCTCTCTCTCTCTCTCCTCGTCTCCAGTCTGCTATTACACTCTTCATCTGTCCAATAAAGGCAAAAAATGTTCGAAATGTAACGTAAGCTACGGACGTAACGTCCTGTGACTCAGTGGCGTAGCGTCACCTAACATAGCGTCTCCAGTAAAAATCACTCACTTTTCCGTCCTGTGTTTGTTTGACCCATCGATCCGCCCTTAGAGGACTTCTTGCTCCTAATTTATACTACAGTATATCAATTGCTCTGAGCGTATCATATGTAATATAATGTGGATGGGTTTACATTGGAGTTAGTTGAAAGCCCAGTGCATCTCATACAGATGCAACAACTCGTGCAATCGATCTCGTCTGCGGTTGTGTACTTGCGTGGACCATGTTTCTGCCTTAGTCTTCTTATCATGATAAAGAAAGATATTGTCTATGTTTAAAATGTGTTTCTGGACGTTTCAAACTTGAGAGTGCTACGAAATCACTCCAGATTGATAGAGAAAAAGTGACAGGAAGCAAGAAAAAGAGAATTTAGGAAATCTTAAGAGAGAGAAAGAGCAAATATAATTCACAGGCCTAGATGTTAACGGGTCAAACTATGTGTAGTAATATATAAAAAATTACTACTTGTCATGGGCCAACTATGTTAAAATGATCTACCTCACTCAAGACAACCAAGACAATCAATTTGTGATAGTTGAGATTGAGATTTTTTTGTCAGCGGTGTCATCGGTTTCTGTTCTGCTCTGCTTCAAACTCGTGCTGTTTTACATTTTACAGAGTTGTCGGTCAAACCACACAAACAAGCAACGTGTTAGCGATCCATCGAATGCATTTTTTTAAATCTACACGGTACTGAGCTTTAATTTGCGTATTCATACATCAAACGAGCCTCAACCATGTTTGCGGGTTACTGCTGTCAGCAGGTAATTCAAGTTCATTACTGGAAGAGAAGCAGAAACAGAAACAAGAGAAGCACAGTTGTTTCCGTGGTCGCTTTTGTAGACACTAGCAGGGATGTGGCTAGGGGTTTAGAAGTTACTGAGGTCCACAAAGTTTTCTTTTGACGGAGCTTTTTTTTTTACTGTAAATGCACTTTGCAAAAAACTCAAGGCAACGCTCCTTTTGAGGAAAACAAAACCGAAGATCCCACAGATTTCAATGCAATTTGACGTGTGTTTGGATTGTAACTTTGACAAGTAGTACGCATTCATCTCTTGTTATACAAACGTTTGTTTCATACACATGTCTAATAATTATTTTCCGATCTTGCCTGAACCTGAGCGTTCATGATACCTTAATAAATGAAGGTTGATCACCGTCATGTCCTTTCTGTCTTCCCCCGTCCAACACAGTAGCCGGATATTGCTGATCTAGACTTCTCTACATAGTTGATTGAATCCCGTTCGGCTAAGTGTTGTCTGTAAATGACCAACGTGTTGATAGCCAACTGTTTGACCTATAGGCTGAGATTTAGTTGGAGACAGCAGCCAGTTTTTCCTCACCAAAATTCAGCGTAAGTTTGGAGCGTTATCTTGCCTCCTTCTCAACAAGCTAGTATGGTGGTTGGTACCGATGGATTCCTTAGGTTCATATGATATCAGTATCTTCACTCTAGCTTTAAAACCTAGCCCACTACAACCTAAAAATGTACTTTAACTTTGACAGCCCTACTTATTTTTAAACGTTCAATCCTCTTATCTATAATATAACTCATGTCGAATGAAACATAATTAGCTTGCAGCACTCGAGCAAATGAACTAGAGGGGACTTCATGGATGATTTTGTCCCAGAGCCAGTCCACCAAAAAACATGGTGTATCTGTTTATACGTCTCCAGGGGCCAAAGAAACAAAACGGACACCACATGAATCAAAATGAAATATTCTTTTTAATGGCTCTCTCAGCCAACATGGCAGGCAAAAAGTCTATCCCATCTGTGTCCAATTGACCATTATTGTGAAACTCCCCTGGCAAAGAGCGCCTCACACAATGAGTCCAGAGAGCTTCAGGATGTGAACCATCACACACAGCAAGCACATGACAAACATGAACAACTTGTTCTGGTGGAGGAAGTCTCACGAGAGTTAATGAAGTCAGTTGGCAGGTGTTTAGCAGCGTATACAGTCCTGTATGGAGCTCACTGGGCCTGTTAGAGGTGGACAACCGCGGGTGTCGACAGTTGGAATAAATAATAAAGAAAGTGCAGGCACACCCACACCTACACACGCTGACACATCCTATACATCATCTGATCCTCTTGGGAATCAATTTAGCACTAAAAATCTCTTAATTTGGGACTTTAATCCGGTAACACCCATGATCTCAGCGTAACCCCGTCCGATCTGCGGTCGCAGTTCGGATATAATGTTGCAGCAACCCAGCCTACTCCCCTCCATTAGCAATTATCATAAATCACTTTAGTCGGTAACATTTATAGGGCACAGTGTTGTGTCATTTACCAATTTATGCACATTAGGAGATCCAGTGTGGTTGCATTTGGATTTTTTGTTGGTTTTTGTCCTGCTGTTGAGTGTTTACGTTTGTGTGTTTTTCGTCCTCATGGTTAGCTCCATGTCAGCTGTAGGTCCTTGAGACTGGAATGTCGGATGTTTGTAAAGTGGGTGTGAATTATTAGGAGGACAGAGAATTTGAATGAGGCCTAGTTTTGGTCATCTAACCCACATGTTTAGAAAGGAGAGCACAGAGCATCTCAAATACTGCACGAGCAATCAGACCGGTTTGAAACAATAGTCTAAATCACTCTCTTCTCTCTTAACCATTTAAAGAATAATGCTGGTGATATTTTCGATATTCCATCAGAATCTGGTTTATTGCCAAGTAGGTTTTCACGTACAAGGAATTTGCTTTGGTGTATTGATGTATGGCATAACAACACAGTCCCACGGCCGTTCGTGAAACAGTCACAAAATTTAATCTGTTTGATTTGTGTACATAGACACAAAATTTGCTTTTTTTTCGTGAAGCTTGGCACGACTTGCAAATAGTGAGCGTACGACAGGAGAAATGAGACTTGGATTATACTGCACGAGTTGTGTGAGAGTTTGTAAACTGATGTTGTGACTGCGGCTCTGATTTTCTTCAATTCCTCAAAACTTTTCTGAGTTTTCTTAGTTCACTATGGAGGCATGAGAGAAAAACTAAAGTTTTCTTCAAGAATTCAAGGTAACACGGGGCGAGTAACTGATATACAAATGATCATTTTGGGGGTGAAGTATTCCTTTAAGGTGAAATAAAAGGGAAAGTCTGGATGTCAAGGGGTTAAATCTGTCTAATCACCTGTATTTGAGATGCCCTGTGGACTCTGGGATTCGTGCAACCTCGGATCTTGGCAATAAGTGTGGTGATATCATAACCAGTATATGGCCAAACCTACAAAAAATAACACTTTTCAAAAAGGTGCACACTTTCCTGAGTGGTTCAAATGATGAACTTTGTAAATTCATGAAGATGTAATAGTTTTGTTGTCTTAATACCAAAAAAGTCCAAGGTTGTAAACCCTAGAATTTCCCCTCTAGTCCCTGCTCAGCCAAACTGAGTTTATTTGTAAAGTCCCAAGCTATTCTACTACAGCCGTCATGTGGGAGCCAAACACAAACAGAACTCGGGTCCGCTGGGCTCTGACCTGTGGCTGAAGGAGCTGGACTCAGATGGACTCAGAGGACATGGAGAGGAGAGGAGAGGGGTCGACGGGGGCTGTGAGACTCTGGAGAGTGTGTGGCTCCGTTCCAGTGTTGGTAGAGAGCAGCATGCCCAGACCTGCTGCCTCATATGACCAGACAGACAGACTCAGCTTTATCATCTCTCTGTCACTGCAGGGCTCAGGTTCTGTGCTGCCATCAAAATACAGCTCAGATCACTGCCAATCAGTCAGCGAGCTCGTCAATCACACACACACATTGAGGTAGGCAACTGGTTGTTATGTGCACAGTATCATTTCAGAGTAAACAGACATACAGCAGTGACACATGGAAAACCTTGTATTTCCACTTGGTCTACATTTATAAACAGCAGCTTTGAGAGCGGGATGCTGCAGACTAAAACATAGTGTTTTCATGTACTGGTTAGAGTTTTGGCTATTTTGCTTCCTTCTTTCAGACTAAGTAGAAAGAAAACACCCAAAATACACATTC
>CAKALG010043147.1:0-19872 GCA_916700815.1 Helicolenus hilgendorfi
GCCGTCGCAGTGCCAACCCGTGACGGACTCCTCCATTCAGCTGAGTCCTCAGCGGCTAAACGTATGTGTGTCTAGACTAGAGAGAAAACTCTGTTTTTAAAAGGTCTATCTGTGTTCGGCTCGCAGTACTTATCTATCTGAATTCGTTTCACTTCTGTGTTCCTGTGCTATTCTTCAATATAAACAAGTCTTATCAACCAGACATGGACATATTGGGAACATTTTTTAACAGCAGCTGAAAACCTATAATTTAATTTGGCTTACAATTAATGTCAATCCTCTTCTTTTTTTAACTAATCCTCTCATTTTGATCATTCTTTTTATATGTAATTTATATATTTTAGCATCCTCTGCCTATTGTCTTATTATATTGTCTGTCTGCCCTTGTTTGACAGTGTTGCATTTTTATGTGCATATACATTTTTTGTAAACCACTCTAAGTAACATCTCTTGAATGAAAAGTGTAAAATTACTATTATTATCATTATTATTATTTTATTCTGAGCTGTTTGGTCAGCGGATCGGTTTTACATATTGCAGGGAGGAAAAGTGTAAACAGAAACTACCACAGTGGTCTGAAAAAGGCTGCAGGCAACAGACTTTTGCGTGTCTGACTAGCACACCTCCAACACATCATCGAGGTAAACAACTTTTCCTTAAAAAACATATAAATCTCCCCTTTGTCCCTCCACTGGTTCCAATCTCAGCTCCTATAAGAGTTGCTATTGATCAGTTAACCTACAAGGAGGTTTCACTTAACACTGATGATGTGCAGTCAGGTGCAGCTGATGAGCTCATCAGTGGTGCAGGTAGAAAAGAGACTCAGACCATTGCTGTGGTTTGGCCTGTTGGGACAACACCAGAGCTTATACAAGTCCACTGTGTTGTACAGGTTTAGTCCTTCAAGATATTAAACATTGTGGGTGCTGCATGTAGGAAATCTCAAATGCAACCCACTATAGTTTATGATTCAATTCCCAAAATGTTCAGTCTTAAGATAAAATGCAACTGTCCCCAGAGGTTTCTCATTACAGTCTGATGTAGTTGCAGTAAGAACTGAGATTCTACTGCAAAGCTGTGGTGCTGACAAGACTGACACATGATGGAATTGCATTTTGTTCCACACACTTTATCCTGTGATTTGTTTTATGCAAAAAGAGCTCCTTACCAAAAGGGAAATGCTGTGGATGAATGCATATTTGAGACTATATCAACCATAGATATTTGGGAAGTTGCAGGTGATGAACTTCATAACAGGCAAACAATTGAATTACACTTTTTGGTAAATGTATCTTATTGTGTTGAAACGACATACACTGAGATTACTATTTTAATATTATTTTATTCTATGTCAAGTGCAACCATATCAGAATTTTAACAAACACTGAGCTGTGTTGTGACTTCAGAAACCAGACAACCATTTAGGCTGATCTCATACACTGTTTATAGCTACAGTAAACCTACAAAAAGTAATGCACCGCAATTTGTATATATCCCATGAAATCAATGCGTATTTAATCCACGTAATCCAGGTAGTATAAAGCGTGACAAATGCCGCATAGGGAGGTGGTTGTAGTGGATGGGTGGGTGAAATAAACACAGGACTTTCATCCAGGAAACCACTGTTCGTACTCTGTGTGAAACCAGAACGTTAATTTATTTGTCACGTAACTTCCGTACTTCATTAATACCACTTCTGGAGTTATTTTAACCCAAACCACAATATTCTCCTAAACCTAACTAAATAGTTTTGTTGCCTAAACTTAACCAAGTTCTTTCCTGTGAAGACAGAAGTTTATTTTGGAAAGACATGTAAGCCTATAACGTGTAGAAATTGGCCTGTGTTGCTGGATATTTGTAGGAGCACAAAAAATGAGGAATAACTTTTTATAAGATATCATACGAGCCATTGTGAGGATGCTTTTGACATTGCTGAACTAATAGCCTCACTACTAATCACTTAATAATTCTGGTCTGGATTATGTTTACAGGTTAATAAAAGTTAAATTAAATATTGCAGTTTTCCAGTGATGTATTTGAAAAGTCTGGTAACACCACAAGGCAGTCCAAACACACGAATACGTGGGATTACGATTTTGTTGTTGGAAACCAAGTGTGTGTGTGGAGTGTGTTTCTGAAGGGGAAATTGCTTTTGTCGGCAGTCTGACCTCTCCTTGGTCCAATTCGCCTCAAAGATTTGTCATCTCCGTACAGACTACAAATAGTTTGGGGGCTTGTGTTGAACCCCATTGTACTGAACCCAATAGTATACGACACATACACACACACACACACACACTCTGGAGCATGAATGTATTCATCAGTCCGATTAACCATTCAGCAGTGTGTAATCTCTTGTCTTGGGAGGCTGCAGTGGCCAGGTGAGGGTCATTGGTCCAAATTGTAAACAAACACAATATGTCTTGACTGCTTTAGCCACTTCATTTGCTTTACATTTTCAAAGAGGGATGCGTTTTTTTATTTTATTTTTTTGCTGACATTCTGTTGCGCCAGAATAAAACGTAGTCAACATCTCAGGAGAGTGCATGTGTGAGTGGATGTGGCTGGAAATAGAACTGTCTGTGTGCTCAGAGCCCATAGTGCTGACTGCTGCCATTTTGTCTTTTTTTCATGCCACTGGGGGAAAAAAAAACACACCTCTGATATTTAGGGTAGAGGGAATGAATAATTAATCTAATATTTGCTCTGGTTTATTTGGTAATGCAACATAAAAAAGGCATCCAACAGATGGTTGAGCAGGATTTGTAAAAAAAACAAAGTTAAACATCTCTTTTTCATCCCATTAAATGTTTTCAATACCAAATTAAAGCACAAGTTAAATGCATTGCCATAACTGTGTGACAGGACATGGATCCTGTATCTATTGGACTTGTGATACTTTAGATGCTTAGCCATGTGTGCCACAGCAGCTGTACATAATACATAATTTACACTAACAGTTACTGAGTGTCCTATTTAAGCTGACCTAGCTCAAATTCAGCTGCTTTGTGTTACACAGTGATGGCCTATACATTGGCAAAGCATGCTGATGAGCACATATGGTTGCTGTTCATAACTCAGACTGTTGAAGCACCCTTGAGGCTTAAAACCGACCCCATATAAGCCCAGTACCAAGTGTTCTCATGTCCACAGCTCTGGTTATACTGAGTGACTCCCTGAAGTGAGTGTGAGGGAGGAAAAAAAGTGCTGAAAAAAGATCATGTGTGATACATCTACCTTCCCTGAAAAGAGCACAGAATAAATGTTTCTTCAACAGCCTCCACTTGTATTACAGTTCTTTCATTATGTAGAGATCATCTGTTCTGTGTAAACTGGTTTATGTCAGCTTATGTTATCTGAAGTTGTGCGGCTCGGTCTCACCGAATGGCGTGTGAAAGACAGCAATTTGTAAGTGATTTTGCGTGCAATAACGGCACAATTCTTGCTTTTGGCTCATCATTTCACGCCATGTAGTCTGTATTGACTGCAATGTAATGCATCAGCTTGAATATGCTGCATTCGGAGCTAGTGAATAGAATAGAATAATAGAATAAAAAGTGAGGCAGACTGCTTGTGGTGGGTGCGTGGATGGGTCAAACAAACACAGGGTTTTCAACCAGGAGACCGGAGTTATTTTGAAGTTACGTTAGTGAGATTTTTGACGTGTTTTCCGTACTTATGTTACATTTTTTATATACGGATTTTACTTAGTTTACATATTTATTTTAAGCACAACCATGATATTTTTCCTAAACCTAATTTGGGCCATTACTGTAGTTTTGGTGCCTAAATATAACTGTGACCGTTTCACAGTAACGATGATGTGAGGAGATTGCAACCAACTGAAGCGTCTCCCGTGTGCCAAGTGTATTGGAGCGTTACGGTGGCTGATGGGAAAACGTGAATGGCCCTCTCTAGAGCCAGTTGTAAGCGTAGTGTAAATGATTTGGATCAGAGCCAGTGTTTACAGTGTGTGTGTATGTGGGAAGTGAGTGATGAAGCAAGAGAGAGAGAGTGGCGGCAACAGGAGCGAGTAACGTTATCGACTCCGGCCCTAGCAGGAAAAGTTAACATTGTTTGGTTTGTCCATTCTGGGCTAGAAACATGGCAGTGCAACATAACGAAAACACAATGCCTTTTATTTTCAGGTGTTAGTACACTAAAGATTAAATTATTAAATTAAGATTAATAGTATATTCCATTTCTGCCAATAGATCCCCCTAATTGTTACAAACTGGTTCTTTCAGTTTAGGTAAATCAAACAACTTCAAGATTACAGTCAGGATTTTGTTTGTTTATTTCTTGGTACATGTTTATTTAGGATCCACACACCAAGAGGTCTACACTTTTACCTAGAGAAAGGTTCAGTGCAAAACATGGGAAGAAATGAGACTCTTAATGTATGCAGAAAAGTTCCAGTACAAGTAATTCCTGCTCATCTTAAAATCTGCAAATTGGCATCTAAATTTAGCCTCAATATCTCTGAACTCAATCAAATCTGCCACGGATTTGTGATTATAAGATAAAGATGATTCAGTGTCGTCACAGGCGCTCCATCGTAGCCCCTCCATGTTCTCAAAGTGAAGCGTGTCTTTCAGAAAGAACAGAGGAATAACCACAACAACAACATAACAGACATGTACTGAAGTCTTTTTAATACAACACTACAAACAGGAAAAATAAAGAATGCAGCTGGAGTTTTACTTTAAGAACGATATGCTCGGCTCATCTCAACACAGCTGAATCTGTCTGCCAGTGCTTCACTACTTGTCGGATAGTGACCCATAATCCTCGCCATAGAGCAGGAAGTGATTACATCACATGCAGCTTGCTGTCACAACTGTTGTTATATTATGTGTTAGTCTTAGAAATCTCATGTTATTGTCTATCAAATAGTATACATTAGAGCTGTCACTCAATTAGAATATTCAATTGTGATTAATTGCATGATTGTCCATAGTTAATCACGATTAATCACACATCTTTTTATCTGTTGAAAATGTACCTTAAAGGGAGATTTGTCAAATATTTAATACTCTTATCAACATGGGAGTGGGCAAATATGCTTGATTTATGCACATTAATGTATATATTTCTTATTGGAAATCAATTAACAACACAAAACGATGACAAATATTGTCCAGAAACTCTCACAGGTACTGCATGGACATGTCTGTAAAGGGGAGACTTGTGGGTACTCATAGAACCCATTCACTTATATTGAGGTCAAAGGTCAAGGGACCCCTTTGAAAATGGCCATGCCAAAATGTTGCATACATTTGGAGCATTATTAAGCATCCTTCCCGACAAGATAGTGTGATATAATTGAAACCAATGACTTCTTTAGGTCTTCTAGTTTCATATGATACCAGTATCTTCACTCTAGCTTTAAAACTGAGCCAGCTACAACTTTCAAAAGATTGATAGCGTTAAAGAAATGAATGCCGCTAAAACGAATTTGCGTTCACTTTTACAGTCAGAATATCTATAAGGGACTATTTCTTCTGGTTCTATCAAGCACAGGAACTACTATACGGCTAAATTAGATTTAATGTAAGGGTTATTAGTTACTTAAGGGTTAGCAATCATTGGGTTAGAGTAGAAATACACATGTCTGTGCATTAATGTAACTCTCCATCCAACCCCTTAGCCTCCAACCACTTCAATTCCCCTCTGCTCTATTTCACTGTCAAGCTTCTTCTAGTCCATTCTCCGCCAATCCTCTTGTGGTTAGGAAATGCACTTCTCTGAAATTACATGCATGGACCGTGTTATTTCCTTTATACACATCGAGTAGATTTCACTAAATTTCACTAGACCAGGCTCCATTAACCCTTTATACTATTTTAAATGGGTCATTAGGTTTGCGCTCTAACCTTGGAAGATACGTCCGTCGTACCGAGTCTTTAAACCCATTACCTCGTTTACTCGTCGACTCGCACTTGACTGATTAATCCTCTTCTGTCTCCTACTCATGAAACTCGGGTTGCTCATTCCCAGGTATCCAGGGGTGACTGGCCTCGAGGCTGTGCCATTTCCCTGGGTCTAAATAGCCAATTAGCTGAGACCTTGGGAACCACAGTAAGGCAACCATTAGTAATTAGCCATTGACATTTGGCCGCTGCATGGAGGAGTAGCCTGATATCCGGACTGAATGGCCATATATTTGAATCGCTGGAGACGTGGGCAGCGATTCAGAGCTCTGGAAACAGGCTAATAGAATAGTTAAGGTGTGGCCAGTGTGACGGATCAATGCTTCTTCATCAATAATTTTAAATCTTTATCTTTCAGTGACACCTTCTTGAAAGGATTTCATCTTACAAGATCGTTCAAGCAGTTCAGTCAGTTCATACTCAGGAGATTAAAATAGTATATCCCCTCATGCTGTGACAGTTTGACAACCAGGGTCTTAATCTTTTTTTTTTTCCCAAATCATCTTTGTAATCCAAACTCACACATGTTGGAAGACACTAAGCATTTTCAACATTGAATATAGTTCACCACTCCTCTTGAGATAGATTACTGTACAGCGAAGCACTACAGTTGATGACTATGATAAATATCTTAAGTATTCTATTTCTTGTCTGGCTTACAACACAACTATCCATATTAAAATGCACTATATTTCAATATTCATGGTATGTCTACTTAAAACAGAATTATTTGTGCTAAAATGCATTTATATTCAGTAACTTGTTCCGTTGTCTTGTGGTACAATGGTACAAATCTGATTAAAACTTCATACTGCATAGTTGACATAATGGGATCTAGTGAGCCGGTTACAATCATGACTGGTTTTCAGCATCATTTCCACCCCACTCATACTATGCTTACTTCTACAAATCTGCATTAGCTCAGTTGACGGGCACGCTACACATGGTTTAAGTCTAACCAGCAGATATTAGCAGAGAAGTGTTATGTTGAAGACGATATCATTTCTCTGTCAGCGGCCCTTGGAGGGCAAAAACACAGCGTTGTCGAGAAAGCAAAAAGAAACTATATGTTGCTGTTAAGTCTTAAATTGAGAAATTGAGACAGCTGAAAGCCTCAAAAGGATTTGAAGTGTTCATTAGTAAGAAAGT
Source organism: Helicolenus hilgendorfi (assembly GCA_916700815.1). Lineage (NCBI taxonomy): Eukaryota > Metazoa > Chordata > Actinopteri > Perciformes > Sebastidae > Helicolenus > Helicolenus hilgendorfi. Next base: position 7,083 of record CAKALG010043147.1, read on the forward strand.
GAAAAAAGTTTTGTTCAAGTCAAGTAGTAATATAATGGTTCATGTACACAGGGGTGGGGTCGCGCTGCTTCCCAGCATTGGACACTTGATGGGCTGCCACTAGACACTAGGTACCTGAATGGATGAACGCTTTCACTCATGGGCTTCTACTCCTGGCTCTAAACCGGAACCAACATGGCGGCTCGTTTAGAAACTTTTTGTTCTTATATTATGAAAACAGTTCACTGAATTGTGTTTCTGAATCGAGAAAAAAAACATCCCGTTGCTGAATCTGTCTTCATTTTCAATCAACAAAGGTTAGTTTAAAAGTTGTTCGGGAGTTTCCAGAGGCGGCAAGCCGCACTGGACGCCCCTGTAGTAGCCTAGCCCTCAACTTTATGCAAAAGATGAGCAGCCAACGTGACGGCCCGTCTCTCGAAACGCAACGCTGAGCTACCAGAATGCATTGCACTGCTGCTTACATAGACAATGAATGGGAAGCGTGGAAATGACATATCCTGTGGACACGTACGATAAGTGTATCTGTTCCATCAGATGGTCATCAAATTGATGAGTGGAAAAACATGTCTGAAATACATCAAGTACAGACAAGGTGTCAGTTATGTAGATCTGTGAGCATCTGCCTGCTACATCAGACTGTTTTTGTAGTATACTCTGCATATTCCGCAGGAGGGTATAAAATTAAGATGAGCAACAGGAACCCTTTACCTTTAAAGCAATAATATTGGCTGCAGCCGAGGCTAAGAGACAACCTGTGTTTGTTCTTAAGGGTCAAATAGAAGGCGAAAGAATGAAAAGGAATTAAATTCCAGGCTTTATCTCTCAGGATGGGTGTGAACTGGATGTTCAGTCAGTGAGTCAGGGGCTGTGACAGGCTGGGCGGCGGTGTAAATCTACCTTTCAGCAGAACATCAACATCCTGCCTCTGACCTATATTCTCAGAGATGGACAATAACAGCAGAGAGAATATTGTGGAATTAAGAGCAAGCAGGGCAATTTTATTAGGACGCCCCGGCTGTGGGTATATGCTCACAGTTCCTCCAAATCTCCTGGGACAATCACTCATATTACTGGAGGCAGAGGATGATTTTTGTCAGGCATTTCCTGTCTCAATAATACATCTATTGTTATTTTTGCTATTCTATGAGCAGAGAGGCTCGGAGGCAGAGTAAAAATATTTCAAGGCTTTCAAAATCTATTTTTCATGAGCTTCATGGCCTTCAGAGAAAATTGAGATAGAGGTACAGTTCATTTTAGTAGGACACAAAATATTTTGGAAGCCTCAGGGTAAAGCCTAAATTGCACAAGAACAAAAAAAATGCGAAGGATGGCTGATAAAGTCAGTGCAGTGCTGTCAACGTGGTACATATCTGAGTGGGCTATTGGTTATTCCTGGAAAAAAAGAAAATCTTAGGACATCCAAGAACCTGCAGTTCCAGTAAAAAGCATCTGAAGGAACACATTCGAGCCTGGTGCTACAAAAAAAATTTAATGAGCAACTACCGACAGGATCGAGCCAATATTTCAATAATGGTGTGAATGACAATGATCAATACTCAACGCAAGGAAAATCAAATTACGCTCATGAAGTCACAATGGAATTTTCCCTACAGGTTTTCTCTTTTCCAATATGGGAACATCATAGACTCAATGGGATTTGGATCTTGGGAATTTCATTGTGGTTATGATTAAACAGTGCGGGCAAAGGGAAATACTAGTACTGGTATTTAGCCTCAAACTGACTGTACATACTGCTTTACTGTGATGGTTGACAATCAAGATGTGTATAATGGCTACAAACCTGCTACTAAAAAAACAATAACATACCTCAGAGTGTGATTTTCCTCTCCATCTTCTTTACGTAATCTGATTCCCGACATGAATATTACTTATTGGTGTGTCGGAAAATGTACCAGATTTAGATAATGTCAAATCTCGGGCTGTTCCCGGCGGAGCCTGTGTAAGAGGAGACTGTGTAGAGAATAAGTAAGCGAGGAGGAGAGATGGATAAAGTGTAGGAGGTGCATTCCAAATGCCAACAGCTACAGTCTCATCTGTAAAACACCCAGATGGCATTTACCTGACAGCAGGGCAGTGGACGAGTATAGAGCCTTCAGCCTTCGCCTCCTTTCGAATCTCCATCCCTTGTGTTTCCCTCCTCCTCCTCCTTGTCCTCTTTGTCTTTCCTTTTCTGTCTGCGCCAATTGCCCCCACCTTCATCCTCTCCTGCCTCCCCTAAACTCCTCTCCACCCATCTGCCACTACTCCTGATCAGCCGCAACGCAGGCGAAGGCGCCGTCTTGTGCAAGACATGTGCCTGATAAATGAAGATCCAGACATCTGCTACAGAGGGGGCCCTGGAGCTCACGGGGGGCTAAATCACCACCATTGATTGTGCAGCTTCAACGCACTGACAAAAGGCCATGATCACTCATCTTGTTAAAAGCGGATTATCGGCCTGTTTGTATCTTGTTACACCCATAAAGATTTTTCTTCCACCCTTTTCTCTCCAATTTTAACACATTAGCTGTTTTTTCTTTGGCCTAATTTGCTGAACGGATAATCCTCCACGTTGGGTTTTTGTCTCCAACGGAACTATGGATTTTAATGCTGTTTAGTATTGTCTTCTACTGAAATGGCTGACTGTGAGAAGATGTGCTGATTCATTAAGTGGCTGCTTTGATTTTCTGGCTCCCAAATAAGACTTGTATGGTGGATGTGTTGTTCAGCTCTTGGCCATGTCTGCCTTTTGTTGCAGCGGAGAGATTATCTATTCTGACCCTGGTGGTTGTCATACAAGAGCGTGTAGTTGGATCCAGGAGATGAATTAATAAAAGCATCCATACCCCATTGTTCTAGAGTGCTGCAAATTTGCAGAGCTCATGTAAATCATCTTTTGAACATTTAAAGGGCATTGAGTTGATTGTATCTTCAATGATTTACATATGTATTGATACAGTAATTACACTACAATTTATATACAAAAAATGACATGATGGCGTGCTGTGCATGGCGCAGGATTGAGTCATCTGCGTAATGATTTATAAGAAAATTAGACATCATGGTGTGCTATTCCATCTCTGTCATGAAGGATTGTGTCATCTGCATAATGATTCTCAAGCTATCCAGGATGGGATGAAAGCACACATGTGCATGTTGGGAAGCAGGGGTCTAATGACACTATCCGTGCCAAATCTTAAACTCGCTGGTACAGAACCCATTTACCTCCTTGAGCTCTTTGTCCAAGCTGAGCCCTGAGCACAAACAAATGACAAATTAATCACAGAGAAAATGGAACAGCAGCAGGTTAAAGCTGTTTGTATGGAAATCCATTTAGCAGAAGTGAAAGTGGCTGTGTCATATAATTAATGCCAGGTTAATCTTAGCTTTAAGATGTACTTTTGTGAGATTTTGCAAAAGTTTGTAATTTCGGGTCAGTTTGGCACCATCGTGCCATCGGCACCACCTCTCACCATCGTGAGAGAACACAAAGATTTCTTGGGAGAAAGCAAACGTTTTGTGAGGGAACACGAAGGTTTCTTGGGAGAACACAAAAGTTTTGCAAGAAAACACAAAAGCATTTTTTTTTTCTCCCCCATATCCCGTTAGAGTATTGCTTTCAATTAATAATAATAAAAAGTTAACTTAAAACATTAAGGCATATGCTGTACATTGCACACCATCAAGCAAAAGTGCAATGTGATTGGATGGATATCAAAGCAGTGATGCGAGTTGCCACACTGGTTTCTTTCTTAGAGAGTGAATAAAGTAATGCTCACAGAAAACCGAAAAGGCAGTTAAAGCAAATATGTCACTAATCTTAAAGTAAATGGAATGGATAGTGCTATAAATAATAAGTTGAAATGGTCTTTCTGCACCAGAGTTCTGAAGTACGTTAATATAATGCGGCTCATAACATGTGTATGCAGTGCACACACATAAAGAGTTAATTTCACTTTATGGCAGTTTCATCTCAGTTATCTTTTATCAATATTATATCCTGTATTTGTGTAGTCAGTTTGATCTGAATCCAAAGATGAGATGTGTTACTGAAAACACATCAGCCATTGGTTATGGTTTTCTTTCAGGCAGATTTGCTGATGTCAAAGGGCATATTCAGCACATGTCGAGCAGATAGGAATGTTTAACTGCTTAAAAGTGTATGAATAAGTGCATGGAATGATTCCAAGTGAGCGGGTTTGAGGAGACAAGAAATCAGGAAAGTTACTCATGGCACTCGAGTAGTTTTGCACCCACTAGTCAACCTGCTGCAGGCTAGTCCCATCTAGCCTACGGCCAGGTTACAGATGTCCAAATCACCACCCAAATTTCAAATTTTGTTGATTAAATAGGTCTGATGTTGCTCTTGTGAAAAGATGGTTCACTCTTTTAGCTCTGTGAAACAGCTTGAATTGTACAAACGGAGGCTTTGTGGTTATTACACCACCACAAGAACAAGTGACTAGACAATCAAATCTGAGGGAACAATATGAATATGCAGAGCTCATGTAGATCATCACTTTCATGCCTGATGATATTCTGCTGTTTTTCTGCAATGAACATTTTTAATTGATTGAAAGTAATTAAAATGTAATTTACAAAAACTACAGTATGTGAAGTGCTGTTCACTGATGCAGAATTGTATAATTTGTGTCATGATATATGGCTGCCTTTCCCAAGAAGGGTTGAAAGCACACATGTAAGCGTGTGTGTTTTGGAAAGTGGGGGTCTAATGACAGATCATTGCCAAATCCTAAAGTCCCTGGCACCCAGCCCATTTACCTCCTTGAGCTCTTTGTCCAAGGCGAACACTCAACACAGACAAATGAGTCACAGAGAAAATGGAGCACCAGCATGTTGGAGCCACTGGTACACAAATCCATTGTAGTGGAGTGGAAGTGACTGCTTCATCTAATTACAACAAATGGAGGTTAATCCCTGCTTTCGAGAAAAAAATAAAAAATAAAAAAATCTCAGCGGCGCTCTCCCTCAGCGTACCTACTGCATCTACGTCTGAAAATATGTGCCAACAGAGAGGATATCCAGCCCACCTTTTAACCACAAACCCTCATTCTGCTGCTTAATCCTAACAACATCCAGTTAGAGGCTTCAGCTGCCGCATCAAAGCAACATATCACTTCCCGCTGATTGCGATGAGAGCAAAACCAATTTTATAAAAACTCCTATTATTTAGAAGGGTCATCAGATATTTGTGAAGTATTCCAAATTTGCCACCATGACCCAAATTGTGATTAAACTGCAATTTGCCTTGAACTGTTTGCCTGATACTTGCTTACTTATTGCCTTTAACAAACCCTTAACTGGGCTATTAAATGCTAAGTTAGCAAAACATCCACTCTACTACTCCTCATATTATATTAATATTTTAATGATCTCCTAATTTGTGTTAAGAGTGTTTTTGAGATAATTACGATGGCATTTAGACGTCTGAATAAATGCCATCTCCAAGTTGACAAATTGCTGAGGATGCCAGGAGAGTCCCAGCTATAATCATCTCACTGGGGAGCTTTTGAATTCCTGTGCCCATGAACAATAAGGCGAGTCAAACTGGAAGAGCTCAACAGGATTGCATGATTGATGATGTGTTTTCCATGCAGCGTCTTGGGGAATGAAGACCTCTTCGGGGGAACTATTTGAATTAATGGTACTGACTAGTGGCGTATGGAGTCAATCATGCCAAGAATTACGTGAGCCATTGCGACACGTCTTAATTTAAGATGCAGATGCTGCTCTGTGGTTACATGTGATCCCATGATATGGTTGGTTTTCCACTTTTCCGCAGTTCAAGAGCCCATTATGTTTATGCAATCACTCGTAAAGTACTGAGTTTCAATTCCGTGACGTGTCTCTAACTGAAAATGTTTTTCCTATGGTACACTCATGACACTCCTGCAACACATTGTCATCTCAATTTGTTACATACTGACGTTTTGTCAACTCCTAAATGTCACTTTTTGGTTGCATGTAAACACATGTTTAACATTGTGAATTAACGAAAACACTATCTTAGGATCAGGTAACAAAACCACTCAGTTGAAAGTGAAATGTAACACACAGGAGACGAGCAGCAGCCTACTGGGTGAAAGCCCTGTGTTATTGGACCCAGACAACTCCCCTTGTGTGGCAGTATCGAACGCAGATGGCCACGAAAAGGCATCGTGCAACGCCCTGGGAATGAGAACGGGCTGGCTCCTCTCTTTGCCGCCTGTCGCGTTTTTACTAGCGGTTTTTAGACACGCATAAAAGTTAAAATATTCTCAATTTTTCAGCGCAAGGTGGGACAAATGCAGAAGAAAGGTTGATATTAGCGCTATTTAATTACGATGAACTATATCATTTGTCTGTTTGGATCCATGTTTTCCCATTAATGATGGATGACTTTTATATACTCATATGCAATCACATTTCACATGTTTTGTATTGTTTTGTAATTTGTATTATTATAATCATCTCTATACTTACTGTACTTCAGACTGACTTTATCGTGTGTGTGTCTGTATACTGGACTCAAAGGCTCTGTTTTGGATGGAGTCTGTATGCCATTTACTGATGAGAAGCTTAACATCTGGTATTTCTCAATTCTAAGTATCCCAATGAGGATGTGTTGTTGCCCAACTGTACTGGCTGATATTTTATCTGGCACCGAGCTTGGAAGTACAAGCCTTATGACGCACACAAACAACCACACAAACACACACAGACACCACCACATCTACACTTACACATTCAAAGTTCTATGTGAGCCATAGAGACACCTCTTAAATTAAGTTTCACAGATGCAGATGCTGCTCTATTGTTACATGTGATCTTGTGACAGGGTTGGTTTTCCACTTTTTCGCTGTTCAAAAGCCCATTATGTTTATGCAATCACTTGTAAAGTACTGAGGGTAAATTCCGTGATGTGTTTCTGATTGAAAATGTATTGCAAATTGGTTATAGAGTTCTACTCTTTGAGGGAGCTCTTCAATAATTCGAGCAGCAACAAGAAATCTACTGGGAGAACGAATCTCTCCCCAGAATCAGACATCAGTGTAAACATGCATGAACATTAGCATGACAGCACTAACAAAATTTCAATCACATAAGGAGGTTGGGGTGGTCGAGGCAGTTGCAGCAGCGAGCAGTGTTGGCCTCAGGAATCAGCAAAGTAATGATGAAAACTGGAGAGAGTTATAGCGAGCTGGAGTGTTGAGTGTAGCTCTAATTCAACGGAACCACTCACACCAAAAAAAAGAAGTTTCTTGCTGTGCTTTCTTTTCCATTTTCTAAGTCAACCTGGTGTATACTTCAGCACTTGCCATTAAAGATTTAAACAACTGACCCTCAACTCACATAGCCTCTTCAAGAAGTTCAGCCTATAAGGTTTAAGCCATATGGGAAATGGTATGCGTTGGAGGACACTAAAAACAGAAAATACTGAGCAATGTTAGATTTTTGTCATTATCTTTATTACCATCTTTGACTAGACATATGGAGTGCACATGACGTACTGTTGAGTAAGTGTATGTTCCAAAGCTGGATTTTTAGTTCTAAGCATTCTTACAAATGTCAATGGGATTTCCACTCCTTATAAAAACGTCCTGGTACACTTGTATGAATGTCATTGGCTGTTACTGGTCAGCTGGTAGCCGAACATGACGGAACAAGAACACACACAAACAGATGCACGCAAATTGATTAAAACAAAGTGAAAGCTACTTTACGCACTCGGGCGAAATCACAAAAGGATTGTGTGGCTTTTGCGGCCGCTAAACCTGCACAAATAAGGCAAAAAGAAAACGTCAGCGTTCTGTAATTTCGTCCAAACAGTCCACCAAAATCTATTTCTGAAAACATTTTGTGTCACGCTGGATGGGCTCAAATCGCCATGATGCTCCTACCATGCACTGGGTGGCTTCTTCTCTGGCTTCCCATAGAAAATTAATGGACAGCGTTGAAATGCCCTCTGTCACCAGATCTGATGGAGTTGCGCTTCTATGCTGAAAACACACCAGAGAGCGGCGAATAAGTGTGTTTCGCCGCAATAATAACATTTTTCTGCATCTGGGAGGCGTGTTCATGTGTTTCAGGTGGGAAGAATTTCTTTATAACTTAGGTCAACATGTCACAGGAGTCACAGGACGGGTCAGAAAGAGTAGCTGAGTGTTGACTCAGGCTTATTGCATTACAGTTACTGCTGAAGGAAAGACATGTTGATAACTCCGGTGGGGCAGCACTGTGCAGAGCGGAGCTTGTCTGATTTATCCAGAAGACCATATGTGAGGCAGATTAAAGTACCAAACCACCAGATTAAAAGACTGCTATCCCGGCTACAGCCGAGGTCTAATTAAGAAAATGTGACGGCTTCTCTTTTTAAAGGGAGAGAGTAATATGTTTCAAGCCCCTTGACTTTCCATCAGATAGGCACGATACAAAGATTAATGGTTTCAGGAAAGATTTATAGTGAGAAAAGGAGCCAGGGATTGTAGCTGTAGGGGGCTTTAATGTGGTTAAATTAATTTTTGGACCCCCTCCCCCACCAAGGTCTATGGAACAAGGATTAACTAAAATGGTTTCCTTGAGGGAGTGACATGGGGACGGCTGTAGTTTGTTTGCTGCTTTCACTAAGCCCATAAAGTGTTCACAGTGGTTGTCAGCGTTGAACACTCACAGGGGTTTTGCAAATCACTTCCTGTTGTGCTTAAACACGGTGAGACATATTGAATATGGCTCACAAACTTGAGTGAATTAAGCGGCTGTGTCATTTAGAGGGTTGCTCAAAGCTGCAACACAGCCCTCTGTGCCTGTGGATGAGCACTGAACCTGAGCCAAGTGGTGAGAATCACAATTTAAATACAACAGCAAAACCAAAACTACTCGAATGTAATGCATCGCTGAAATAAAGTGAGGAAATGCATCCTGAATGTTAATTGCCCATAGTATGGGAAATAGCCGAAGAAAGATGGTGGAAAAAGACGAAAGGTCTTACAAATGATGTGCGCTGTCCATGTGTAATTAAAGAAATGGATGTGTTGCAATATAATTGCTGCGGATCTGTATCCATGCGTCCATAATAAGATCATCCACGGTTCGCATTACATATGTCACTTTGATGTCAATATCGCTGCACTGATTCCTATCAAAGCATACCATCTTTCACAAGACAATATCTCCCATCTATCTAAGCTGCTTTGAAGTTGCACCACCTGCCCTGTCTCCTCATTGATACCATCAGACAGAGCTGCTGCTGCTGCTGCTGCTTTTTTTACCAGCTGTCATGTTCCCCTCCAGCCTGTTTTCTATGACTCCTGAACCGTCACTTAGACCATGCCCGAGAGTAAATGTAGCACATAACAGGTCACTGGAAGTACAACGTTGGACACACATCATGGTATGGATACAACCTGCCAGAGGGAACGTTTCAGACAGCTACATACACATATAATCACCGACAATGGAATATCCTTTTTCAGGAAAGTGTGTTCTAATAATATCATCGATAGGTCAATGCGGTTGAAGGAGGTATTATCTGAATGATTTTAACTTTTTTGGTGCATCTTACAGGCATTATGATTCGGATGGACAACACCAGCCCAGTCACCAGGAAAAATTGTCGGCATTGTGACGGCAAGTGACGTAGTATACCGGGCAACCAGTATTGAAAGTAATGTAATAATGAGTATAACAAACAATAGTTGTTGCGTTATGTTGTTATGTTACGTTATTATGTTACGTTGTTGCGTTACGTTGTTATGTTACGTTGTTATGTTACGTTGTTATGTTACGTTGTTATGTTACGTTGTTGCGTTACGTTGTTATGTTACGTTGTTATGTTACGTTGTTGCGTTACGTTGTTGCGTTACGTTGTTGCGTTACGTTGTTGCGTTGCGTTACGTTGTTATTCGTTACATTGTTATGTTACATTGTTATGTTACATTGTTATGTTATGTTACATTATGTTATGTTATGTTACGTTGTTATGTTACATTATTATGTTACGTTATTATTTTACGTTGTTGCTATCTGGACTCACTTCCCCGCTAAAAGTTAAACTCTCCTTACTTTTAGTTTGGCTGCATTTCGCCACAGAATCAAAATGGGCGCAGCACGCTGAGCTTGGAACGGCCGCCACAGCTTTCCATAGACATTGCACGACAGCTCGCTGCAATCCGCACTTCTCTGCTACCCAGGCGTTTTCTTTGTTGGTGTGAGGGTGTTGGGGTTGGTAACAATGTAACGTCACATTGTTACATCACATTATTACATCACATTGTTACATCACATTGTATCGTTTTTCTGATTCTGGCTCAACCAGAATTATTAATTGGTAAACTTTTCTTATAGTATGACTTGTCAAACATAGGTTTACATAGTAACATCGATAATGGCATGCATTGCATTTATCTGTGCCACTGCCCAGTCCCTGGTATTCTTAATGTTGCCCTACCTCCAGTGGCTCATATATATGGCACCGAGCCATCGTTAACGTTCTTGCTCTGCTTTTCCAGCAATAGCATGTCAAAATGTCTGGAGTGAGAAAAAGGTTGTTTGAGCTGGACTGAGAGGAAATTGGATCTCAAAGTGCTTACACTAGTGTTGGGGATCAAAGTCAGTTGATTCACTGGGCAGTTAGAAAAATATTTCAGAGTATGAGTAGCTTGCACTCTTGTCTACAGGCTGACCTTCAACCTATACAGCTAGAAACAGCAACCCTGTCTAAGATGAGGACAACAAGACCACACTGTGCTGAGTACTATGATGGATTTGGGGAAATCTGACCTTGGGTAAGACATCTTGCACATACGTTAAGGTTAGCAGCTCAGAGAAAGCATTATTTATTCAGTTGTGGAACAAGCCAAGGTAAGATGTGCTAATAAAGAGCTGATGTCCAGACGGACTCATGAAACTGAATTCTTCATTCAGCTTTGAGTGTCAATAGTTAACAGTTAAGTCATTAGCTTGGTAGTTCGACTCAATTAGCGACATCCATTCCATTTTATGGTCTTCCTCAAACCACTTTTTGACTAATAATTAGTTTTAATCTGGTGTTATTGACTGCAGACACCCACATTCTATTTGTCTCTGGAGGCAAATTTGCGGAAACATAGTTAAGCGACAAAATGACTTCCCAGATTTACCTCCCGACTCATCAAAAGTGACAGTGTGTTGCATTGCATTCTGGGCCATAGACGAATGAAGAAATGATTTATGATGCTTCTGTAGTGGATTTCTTCCTGTTTGACAGTCAAATATCAGTGCCAAAGTATGACACTAAAAAGAAAACTTTGCTCTTTGATATTGAGGGAATGACACCAAAGCCTGACATTTACTAGTGATGTTACAGACGAGAGAAAACATTTTTTTTCCCCATTAAACTCTATTATGGATACACTATCAAGTTTCTGACATGCACTTTATGATAAGAAAATAAAGTAATAAAAAAAAAACATACCACCGGATATCAAAATAGACCTAGACATTGAAACTACATTGCCAACAGCTGTACCAGCTTTTACCAGTGCAACACTGTTTCACAGCAGATTGTTCTTTTTAAACAACCTGAGGGAAGGGCATATGAGGTGTGTGCGTGTGTGTGTGTTTGTGTAGCATTTCTTGGCTCACAGGAGGAGTTGCGCAACACCAAGCGGGTGGTGGTGCCAAGCCGTGAGCACATAAGGATTAGGAGGAACTCACCCTACAGAGATCTGGGTTAATTAAAACTGTTTTGGTGAGCTTGGTGACCTACCCGGCGAGATGCAAAGAGATGCCGGCTCCATCTGTTGAAGCAACGATAAAGCTGCAGTTCACCGTCAATACCTCGGCTAAATGCTTCGACGTACAGTAAATACCAGCCACAGGAGTTTTACATAATGCAGCTATAGGCATTACCCCTGTATAGTGTAATCAGCATGAGATTATGTGGGTTTTTGGGGAGGGAGATTTTCCTTATCCAAACTGAGGGTCTTTAAAGTGTGTAAAGCCCCTTTGGGGGACATGTGTGATTTTGGTCTATATAAATAAAATGAGCTTGACATTAAATATGTAAGTGTTTGTAGAATGCACATGTAGCTCACATGTGGGTGTAGATGTATGTAATGTAATGTCTTTTTTTATTATAAAGCAGGTTTAAGTGCTATATAATTACTGTGAAAGTAAAGAAACCCTCAATCCATGGATAAATGCAAACAGCCTGTATTCAGAAACTGTGCCTTTGAAACAAGCTGTCGGGATTTCTTTTGTGATGTCAAAAATCTACAATATATAGACCATTTCACAGTTCACGTAAACATTCTGAATGTGTCCCAGTCCCGCTTATTTCCTGTTGCAGTGTATGTGATTGACATCAGCTGAAAGGAAGTAAACATGGACCCAAGCTGTTGCCTGCATAAGAGAATAAGAGAGTATCCTTTTACGAAAAAAAAGGAAATGTTATCGGACAAAGGTTGATGGCTATGCTGGGAAGAGAGGGAGGGGGAGGAAGAAAAACAAATCCACAATTGCTGGTCCCGCCGGAGGGAAGGGAGGCAACGGAGGCAACCGGTTGGGGTGCAAGCGCTATATGTACAACTTTTTCATGGACTATATTTATATATTTGCCTATATAGATACTTTCTGTATCTATATAAAACTCTGGTCTTTTCGGTAACTGTGCTCACTTTTCAAAAAGAATACCATGTCCAAAAATAATGTCAGAGTATATAAGTAAGACCTTAAAATATAGCATCTCCCTATACCTTCAAAGCCAACTGGCAGCCCAGTTGAAAACTTTAGGTCCAAATTTATTATTATA
>CAKALG010043157.1:0-12339 GCA_916700815.1 Helicolenus hilgendorfi
TTTATTTCTTTTTTTAATTTAAATGTATTTTTATCTTATTTCCTTTTCTTTCTTTTTTATTATAGTTTTCTTTTCTTTTCTTTCTTTTTTATTTAATTCATTTTTTAAATCTTCTTTTCTTTCTTTTTTACATAAATATATTTTTTTTTATCTTACTTTATTTTCTTTCTTTTACTTTTTTTTATTGAAATAGATTTTTTGTTCTTTATCTTTTTTTGCATCGGCAATGGTTGAGGGTTGGGTAGGAGAGGACTTGGGGTGGGAGGGAATACCAAAATATGGAGGGACAATCATTTACATTTGTGCTTTATTTGTATGTTTTTGCACACCTGATGTTACTTCCAATAAATTATGGATCTTCTATTTTCGATAGAAAATAGTTTCCAAAGAACGTTGTTCACAGCAAGTCTGTGGATTATCCTGAATAAATGATTTTCTGTAACAAAAGAAGACATTGTTCAGTTGTTCAGTTGATCAGTGATATGTGTGCAGAAACTTCAGGCTACAACACTTCCAAACAGCTCAAATGTAAATTAGAGCATTTTATCCGTCTGATGCCGCTACAGACGAGTCCCACGCTCGCCCACATAACAACACTTATCCTACACTACACCTACAATTAAGGGCAGCAGATTGCTTTAAACTCAACACCATCCATCTCAATAACAATGAAAACCAACGTCGTCTAACCTGGCTGGTTTCAAACAGCCGGCTCACAACCATCACCGAGATGTTGAACAGCTCGCTGACCTTTTCCAGCTTCAGGAGTAATTACATAGAGTCATGATGAACTTGTATTCTCAAACTAGACCAGATGAAAAACTAGACATCCGTGACATGAAGGGGTCAAGGCCATCCACTCTGTACTACACACAACACTGTAAAAAATACAAAGAATGGAGCAGACAGCGGTATTATTAACCAAATACTGTGTTTAGACGATGGGGGGTGGTGAGGGGGAGGGCTGACAGGTTAAACTGATGTGTCTGAACCAAAACTTACAATTATTCTGCTGTTGAACATTCATTTTTCTACCGTTTTTCTGCATAGAGAACTGGCAGATCCGTCATCGCAAAGACAAACAATGTGCAGTCTCTTAAGTTCAATAAAATATCTAAAAAACAAAAGGTAATTTTTTTGTCAATAATCCTCTTTATGTTGGTAGCAGGCAACATCTCTTACTAACCAGCCCAAAAATATAAAACAGGATAAGATCTGTAAGTGGCATCAAATAAGCCGAGAGAATAGGTCTGTCAATCGATAAATAATATATATATATAAAATATTTAATCGTGATTAATCACATGATAGTCCATAGTTAATCACAATTTATCGCAAATTAATCACATTTTTTTTTATCTGTTCAAAATGGAGAGATTTGTCAAGTATTTAATCCTCTTATCAACATGGGAGTGGGCAAATATGCTGCTTTATACAAATGTATGTTTATATTTATTATTGGAAATCAAGTAACAACACAAATCAATGACAGATATTGTCCATAAACCCTCACAGGTACTGCATTTAGCATAAAACAATATGCTCAAATCATAACATGTCAAACTGCAGCCCAACAGGCAACAGCAGCTGTCAGTGTGTCAGTGTGCTGACTTGACTATGACTTCTTTAGGTTTCATAATGGTATCAGTATCTTCACTCTAGCTTTAAAACTGAGCCCACTAAAACCTAAAAACCGCGAGTTCTGTTAGAGATTTAAAGAAATGAGTGGCGCTAAAACTTATTTATCATGTTAACTTTGACAGGCCTAATTCTCAACTCTGTCATAATGACCTGTTCCTGAGAGGATTTCTGAGTCTGAATATCGTATCCACTGTGAAGCAACAAGCAACAGCTGGGCAGATGTGTTTGTTTTCACAGCTGATTCATTCTTGAAGTTGAGTTTGCATGAATAACATGAGCTGAGAGGCCATCCATCAGTGTAAGACAGGAGAGAGACACGGTGCAGATTATTCATTCAACGGACTGGAAATTACATCAAAATATTAGGAAGGGATGATGCAGACATTCCCTCTGGGCCAATCAGCAACAAGATGCATCATCAGTACCCAGCGTGAAGTACCCTTTATTTTTAATGGGTACATCTGAAATAATGGTAATGCTGGGTCCACACTATCGGAGAATCAAGCTGATTTTGGGCCTGATTCCTCCCGACGATCATCAGCAGAGCGCTGATTGTTTGATGCTTCTAAAGATGACCTTTACAGATGTTCCTGTGGTGTGAGGAATGTTAAGAGTGTTTTTCACATGCCCCCTGATCAGCTCAGAAGTCCATCCTGGCCGCACCAATTTCAAATCATATGCCCCCGTGACCCGGCAGATAGTGGATGGATAAAAATCAATGGAGCAGAAATAGATATATTTGAACTTTTTCTAGCCATAATGCAGCTCAATCTTTCACCTTTAAATAGACCCTTTGTGCCTGGTACTATAAATACCCACATCCTTCCCCCTATGTTATGATTTTGTAGTCTTCGAGCTCAAGACTTCAGAGAGTTCCTCTCTACAACTAGGCTGAGTAGTACTCCTCGTGATGAGCTAACTGATCTTGGCATCCTCATTTAAATAAGTCCAGCAGCATCTGTGAGGTCCCAAGAGGACGGAGAGAGAGAGAGCCTGTATGAAATGTGAATGGAGTTTTTACCCTGCAGCTACTTCTGGTGTCAGCCAGTGAAGTCACTGACCTCCCAAAAACTTGACTCACTCGGCTGTCGACTCGTCAGCCTCAACACGACCACGACAGACGCCGCTCTAACACTCGCTAACACCTCGTCACGACACCAGCGGCTCTGACTGACTCATACACACCCACACACACACACACACACTAAATTAAACTAAAACACAGCACACACACACAAAGAAATATGCTATTTCATCCGTCTTACCTGTGTGGTTGGAGAACTGGACAGAATTGATGGAGTCCACCTCAAACCCTAAAACCTGGAGACGGAGAGGAAAGAGATCAGGTGTCAGGAGGGGTTAGGAGTAACGGTACAATTATACCACACTACTGCACACTCAGTACGCAAAGCTAGACAATATAAAACTGGTTTAAGGAAGTTAATGTGGTCATTAAACCTGCAAGGCAGCAGAAACAAGCTGTGAACACGTTACGGAAAACACATCCAGCAGATATGGAGCATCTGCAGCATTAATTTGGAGTCGTGTTTCTGTCCACCTGATGAATGTAAGTCTGATATTCACTCTCCTTCTAGCTCCGGAGGGGAAATATCTGCCTCTTTAGCTGTTAAATGCTCCACTATGTTCACCAGCTAGTCGCTAATTTTGTTTTTGTCTGTCTACAACGCTATCAGAGTGAACCAAAAACAGTAAAGCTGCAGGAAGGAAAACCAAATCAATGAGCTGAAAAACTCTATAAAGCCCCTCTTGCTGTGTTCAGACCCCAAGAGCGAAGCAAATTTTCGCCTCGCCTTACTCGGGCGAGTTTGACCGCCGGAGAGGAGAAGGAGCTTGTCTCCATAGACACCAACAACTTTTCTTTCCTCCATTTCCTCCATCAACCATGGAAGAAATAACCACTGTCGCTGCTTTGTACATGTTGTGGAAGTCCCAGATATGTCAGAAAACCTGGGTCTGGGTTCATAACATCACCCAACGGGGAGCTATATTCACATACAACGCCATCGCACTGACTGTATCAAGCAAGCCACGTCGCTACTGCGGTATGAACCCAAAATAAACAGATTGTGCTGTGATCTAATTGCAATAAACAGATCAAAATGATGCCGAAATTACTACATAATGATGCCAATTTGTAACAAGTATGAATTCATGCTTTGTCAAGTCTGTCCGCAAGACGACGAGCAAACAACTTTTAAAATGCTTGTTTTCTGAATGGAATTTGGATGGATCAGTGCCAGGCTACGCAGCTGCTCCATCAACACTCAACATAACGTCATCTAGGCATAAATACGGCAGCGACGTTGTTGTAAACGAATCAAAGAAATGCTGAAATAACCACATAATGATGTCGATTTGTTAAAAGTCTGAATTCATGCTTTGTCAGGTCTGTCTGCAAGACGACAGTCAAACATCTTTTAAAATGCTTGTTTTCTGAATGGAGTTTGGATGGATCAGTGCCAGGCT
Organism: Helicolenus hilgendorfi; assembly: GCA_916700815.1. NCBI lineage: Eukaryota > Metazoa > Chordata > Actinopteri > Perciformes > Sebastidae > Helicolenus > Helicolenus hilgendorfi. The sequence continues at coordinate 4,129 of CAKALG010043157.1, forward strand.
ATGCAGCTGCTCCATCAACACTCAGGATAAAGTCATCTAGGCATAGAAACGGCAGCGAAGTTGACGTTTCTACCATAGACAGTCTGTGGTTTATACACATATATTTATACACAGAGTTTGGTCCGGTCTCTGTACAGATATGATGGACTATCGTAGCTCTGGGTGAACACAGACGGACACAAGATTTATTTCCTCCATTTTTGATTAAACAACGTCAGGACGTCAGTGACGACAAGAGGAGAATCTCAACGCTGAGTGTCATGCAAATTTCTCGTTGAGTTGAAATATTTCAATCTATCTTAGCGTCTAATTTTCACATCTATTCGCCTCTTTGCATTGACTTTTGCACACAAAGTTTGCTTCGCTTTTGGTGTGAACACACAATTAGAGTTGACTTTTCTCTTCTGAAAGCACCAAAGCTGATCCCTTAAATATTACCACATTACATGACTATGTGTTGGAATAAATAAATTTTTTCAAGTATTGTGTATTGTGACATTTTTTCCATATAATCTCGGTCATGACTGCAGCATGTAAACATGAATCTGGAAAAAACAAAACTCTCTTTATTTAAGTGGAGATAAAAACATCCTCTTAGTTTACAACTCTTTGTGTCCTCCCGTCTTTCTTAACAGATCTTTTTTTAATTACCAGAGAGAGAGAAAGACACATGAGCCATCCACGTGCACAGATAATTGTTATCTGAATGACTTGATTTAATTGGGCTGAAGCAGGAAGTAGGCAGAGTGAATGACTCCTTTGTTCTTTTTCAATTGACTCCAACTTTGAGATACAAGAATCTGCTTACAGAGGGGAGAGGCAGCGATTCACCCTCTTTGACCTTGAGCTTGTCGATGCTCCTCCGGCTATCTCTGTCTGACTGATGAACACTTTCTCAATATGTTTTCAGAAAGGTGTATTTGCATCATCAACACACGGCATTCAGGAAAAAGGTCAAGCTCTTAGTGGTGTGTCAGGAATGTAGAGCATGACATATTGAAAATACTATTTTTGAAGGAGTGTACAGAATACACTCCTGGTGGACATACAGTAGTATGAATGATGAAAGGTCCTTCTTACTCTAATCTTTGGGATTTTCTATTAATATCCAAAGGGAAAAGCCCATTTTTGTCAGAGTCTCACTCAAGAACAATTTAGCAAAGAAGATGGAAAGGATAAATGTCAGACCCTGCTGCAGTAAAATGGGAGGTTTTCTAAAGGGACTCTGGTGCTCGGAAACACTACCGCTTTTGTCCATAGGGACCGCCAAAATCAACAAAAAATGTAAGTTCCTCTAAAATCAATCTAACGACTGTATTTTGTGGTGCTGTTAAATTATATTATGTTATATTATAAAATATTACAAACACGTTTGGTATGATACAATTCAACAACACAAAATCCGGCCTACAAATTAAACTAAACCAACATCTTTAAAACGGTTTCAACAGAACATTATAACTTTTATGAAGGTAGGATTTATTGCAGGACTTTTGTATTAGAGTGTATCCAGTGTCACCAAGTCAGTCTTTCAGCTACCTTACATTGACTTGCAGTTGAATTTAGAATAGATTTTGAGGTTCTGATGCTTGCCTATATAGCCTATTACTTGTATTCTCAAAGATCTGTTTCTGTTTGCTGCTCCAGAGTCGTGAATATAAATGTGTTTGACTGTTTTTGAAACACGACTCTTTCAAACCTGTCTATCACAAAACGTTCCTTTGGTTTGTTTTGATTTGAACTGTATATTTATGGCCTACTGATGTAGATGTGGCTAAGAATATGTTATTTAGGTCACATCCTTTCTCGCTCTATTCATAAGCTTCAAGTCAGTGGAACAGATCGACTGTTTACAATGCTGCTGATGGAAAAGCATCATCAGAGACTGAGAGAGGGGTTATTAACTAAATTATAAACATTTTGCCTTTTTTGAGGAAACACACTTAAGGTAATTCCCAGATGAGGAAGGCTTCCCGCAACTGACTGGTGAAGAGTTTCTTTAATTAGCATGTGTCACAGTACAAGCTGATCACATCTGAGTCAACACAAACGCTATATTTACTGCACCGTCGTGACTTAGCAGGCAGAGTCCCTCAGCTCTGGGTTAGCTCCTCTATACGCTCACTGTTCATTTGCACATTAATAAACAAATGATACTAGTGTTTGTTTCCATGTGTTCCACTTGTTTTGTTGGACTAACAAAAATGAAGAGTCCACACATCCATGCTAGCAGCTCTCTGAGGCTGTACATAGGCACGGCAGGGCTTCAAGCTAAATGCTAATGTTAGCATGCTTACATGCTCACAATGATGATGTTTACGTACACGTGTTTAGCAGGTATAATGTTTACCATGCTTAGTTTAGCCTGTTAGTATACAAACGTTTGCTAAATAGCACTTCACACAAAGCGCAGCTGAGGCTGATGGGAATGTCTTTTGTTTTCTTGGCATTTGGTCATAAACCAAAAATATTTGGACAAACGGAATTTTTGACCGGACGATGGCACAAGGGAATAATCAAACTTATTAAAATGAACATGTTAGCCTGCTACTTTGCGCCAAGAAGCTTTGAATACCTCTGAGTATTTCTCACCGAAGCTTCGAAGCCCCAAAAAATGGTATTGGGGACCGCCTGATCATGACTTAAGTATCGTGATATCGTATCGTGATATCGTATCGTGATATCGTATCTTGATATCGTATCGTGATATCGTATCTTGATATCGTATCGTGATATCGTATCGTGATATCGTATCGTGATATCGTATCGTGATATCGTATCGTGATATCGTATCGTGATATCGTATCGTGATATCGTATCGTGATATCGTATCATGGGGCTTCTGGTGATTCCCAACCCTAAAAAAACGCCTGTTCATTAAGCTATTGATTAATTCACTAATCATCTCAGCTCTAGCCAACGGAACAAGTTTAATTACATTCAGTAGAAATAAGCACTGAATACAGGCTTGTCTGGCTACTAACAATGAAGTATTTTACCACAGGGTTTCCTCTGAAGGATGTTTTGGACATTACTTAAATAGGTTGCAAGGCACTTGGTGTTTTTTACCCTCCAAGTGTGGATCATAACAGCTTTATCTTACATATAAAAGCATAAAGATTCACTCTGAGGACAGCAGGGTAGCGACAAGAACAACTGCAGAACCCCAAGCCAGCAAATATTCAACTGGCTGAAGTGTCCTTGAGCAAAACACACATCCCTGTTGGTTCCTGGGATGCTGTTCTGTATGTGACGTCATGGTGAGAAGCAATCAGAAACTGTCCCTTTAAGGATAATTAACCCGTCACACTGACAATTCACGTATTCAGCTTTTATAGTCTTGATACAAACCTTGATAAAAAGTCCTTGTTTTTGAACAAGCAACTGTTTGAATACTTAACTCATTTTAAATAATACAAATTTAACTCACAATATACATAAAACTGCATTAATCCCTGCGCATGAAGACAGCACTGGTGTTGAATTTAGTTTCTATGTGAGAGCTGAATCTATCCAGGTCTAAGGCAGCCTGTCTCCATCTTCAGTGACGTCGCCAGGAGGAATCCTGTGGCAGCCAATCAGAGCCCTGCTTCCGCCGTCTCCTGCCTACTGACAGGCCTGAGATTCTCCGTGCTGTCAGCACAGAGAGAGGGATGCCCTGCACTCTCGCTGACGTCATCATCATCATCTTATCTTAAAAACCAACTGAATCACGGTTGTGACTCTGAACAGTGAGAGCAGCTCTGTCACCGGCCTGCTGCTTTTCTGTTTATTAATTTCAATTTAAAATACAGTCTTATGTCCACAAGAATCAGTGGTGATTCATTCACAAACTGCCAACTAAATACACTTAAAGTACAACACTGTAAAATTATACTGATTATTGCTCTTAACATTTAATTCATGTTAAAACATGGTGCCTGAAGGGTTTGTCTCCTTAGATTTAAGAATTTATAAGATCTTTCAATGCAAAATAAGATGAATAATAAGGCCAGTTTCATCACTGTAATAATTTGAAAGCAGCTGAAAGATATTCTGCGTGACTGGTTTAATTTCTCACCAACAACTGTGAGACTTATAATAGTTAATTCAAACTGTAAAATGCTTTTGCAAGACTATTTAAGGTCTTGAATTTACTTGCAGGCACCCTGTAAAAAGACTAAAAAGACTTTAGTAAATGTAATCTTACTGTATGTAGAAATGTTTAAAGATGCTCTGAATCAAGAACTAATCTGAATCTAAGTTTCCTAAAAAATACACTGAAAGACAATTTCTTTTGGACAATATAATTGCAACAAACCACCAAAATGTAACACAACACAACATGAAATGGAAAAACATTTTCTGTAGTAAAGAGTGGGACTATATCAAATATTATATACGTTCTATCTGTCATGTGTATTTCAGTCACTTTTGTCAAAGTTTTTTCTGTCAAGTCATCATATTGTCATGTTTGTTATGTGTATTTCGCCTGTATTAAATTTTAAAATAAGCTCTGAAAAATACACATACTGGTTTTAGTATCAATAGCCTATTTATTGGTGATTGTAAAACTAGTAATTTTTCTATTCTTTTTCACTTAGGCTACAACACATCTCATTTTATTAGTATTAGTATTTTATCTTTAGCTAGCTGTTATTTCTATATCTGTCTAAGTACATTGAGTGAGATGCATAAAATCCGAGTGAAATTATTTTTATGGATGTACTTGGCAATTAATCTGATTCTGATACAGAAAAAAGCATATTGACCTCAACACATTTGGGGGGAAAAATATTAAGATACTAGTGTCTTTAAAAAGCCCCATGCATCAGTTGGTCTTACTTAATAATGTTGACACTATGACCTACTTTGGTTGAGCAGCACACTTGGTACAATGTACTGGTTAATACCAGTGTCCAGTGTAAGCTTTAATAAGCTGGTATATACTATTTGTAACGGTATCCTGGTACAAAGAGGCCTTAATCAGCCGTAGTAGTTGAACATTAGTGGCTGCACTCAACTCGGTGACATGCATGAAAGCCCAGCAGCCATTAGGATAACCACAAAATAGATCCTGGGGCGCAGCACGCTAAAAATAGACTCGGCACTTCTCACAACAAGTGACTGTCTTTCAGGATGATGGGACATCACTGTGGGCCTATACACTAGCCTCGCCATCACTACTGACTGCCACGCCGTCGCCGCTGCTGCTGGTGGTGGTGAAAAATATGAATCTATAACAATCATCAGCATCATCCGGCAATTACAGACCCAAAGCAATCACTGTTATCATCCTACTGTCAACATCAGGCATCATAAAGGGAAATGACTTCCCTCTCATAGCCAGGAGGAGCTAATAACCTCTGTGTCCTTTCACATAATATCAAATAGATGGCTTGTTTTGAATGCATTTGCTCCTTACTCTGGCAGTTAAGCCTTCTTGTAAAGCACTCAGTAAACTTTGCCTTTAGGTAAGGCCTTTATTACTACTGTTAATGTAGGTAATAACTCAACAGGAAAGTCCCTATAATCAAGCTAAAGAACGAGACGCATGTTGAGCTACTCAAAAGCTACAGTTCTTCATCTGTAAGTGCTTTACACTGTCTACGTCCTGACGTCATCAAATATGTCCTGGCATCACCTACATCCTGCCGTCATCACCTACGTCCCATCGTTGTAGCCTACATCCTGCTGTCATCACCTACGTCCTGGCATCACCTACATCGTGACGTCATCGCCTACGTCGTGGCATCACCTACGTCCTGACGTCATCGTCTACGTCCCATCGTCTTAACCTACATCCTGGCATCACCTACGTCCCATCGTCATCGCCTACGTCCTGACGTCATTGCCTACGTCCCATCATCATCGCCTACATCCTGGCATCACCTACATCCTGCATCACCTACATCCTGACTTCATCGCCTACGTCCTGTCATCACCTATGTCCTGTCGTCACCTATGTCCTGACGTCATCGCCTATGTCCTGACATCATCGCCTACGTCCTGGCGTCACCTACGTCCTGGCATCACCTATGACCTTTCGTCGTCGCCTACATCAAGCCGTCCTGTCATCATCACCTATGTCCTGACGTCATCGCCTACGTCCCAATGTTGTCGCCTACGTCCTGTCGTCTTCAGGTAAGCCCTTGTTACGATCCATTGTGTTATTCACATTAACAGCCCTAGTCCTAATTAATACACTGTTTTATCAGACACTCACCAGCCAATGTTCATAATATAACATTACAATACACTTCCCAGTATGACCTGAAATCTACATTAAGATAAATTAGCAGGTTTACACCAGTAACGATTTTATATTCATCAGGGCATGTATTTCCTTTCTCATGTTGGCTCAATATGCCTGATTAATTTCCAGTTAAAGATACTGGACTGTTAGCTAATTGGTTGGCTGACCTTTAGGTTAGATGTCACTGGTTGTCATTTGTAACTGTTTATAGACATTTATTAACGTTTATTGTCCGGCTCTAATGTTCACAAGATGGATGGCATCGCAATTACAGGCGATTTTGTTATTCTGCAAATTGCAAGACAGCTATTGGCCACAATTAATCTGTGTAAACAAAGAGGAAAACCTTTAGTAGTAATCAATACTCTACTTTATTCACTGCAATACCAACTGCTTTCAGTGTCACTGAACTTTATAAACAACTGTTGTGGTCCAATACACCAATTCTGTTTCTTATTCAAAGTAATGAGTGTAAGACAAATGTGTCTGTCTAGAATCAACCAAAAAACTAAGATTTTAGTAGAGTTTTGATTGTTATAGCTCCAAGAGAACAATTCATACTGTAAATCATGACGATAATCTCATAATTATTTAATTTTGCTTAATATGTAAGAACTGTTTTTGGTATTGTGAATGGCTAATATACTGCATTAAGCAATATCTTTTATGTCCTGAATAGATTCCGTATTCAGTTAACAAGTGATGTTAATATATGATGATTGACTGCAGGATTCAAGACGGCTCATTTTGGGTTAGATGTAGCTTGCTGGATTTGAATTGAGATATTATGAAAAAGTTAACAGTGAAGTTAGCTAGTTCACTAACTTTTTGTAGTTTTAGTTGACCTATAGGTTAAAAATAAATCTCTTATCTATTCTATACTGACGTGTGGAAAGTGGAGCTATTGTAAACAATACCCGGTAAGATGGCTGACGGTTATCCCATTGGTTATGATGTAATGTTACATCTACTGTTTTATATCTAAGCACACACACAACAAAATGTACATGTGTTCAATTATTCTAATGAAAGTCACAATCTGGTTCAACTTTCAGAAACCAGAACAGCTGCTACGTCTGCTGTAAAGGAAGAACACATCCATGATAAACATTTTTCCACCTCCAGTTTGTGCAAGTTTAGCACGAAACTAACAAATAGCTGTATTGATTATTTGTCCATCCTGTAGTACAGGTTATCACTGCAGGAGGCAGATGTTGACATCATGACCATTACAGCTGTCTGACTGCCTGACTGCCTGTCTGTCTGTCTGTCTGTCTGTCTGAGAGCAGGTGATGGACACCTGACTGGACTCTCTCTAACCTTTAAGATTATCATTGGCTAGCTGTTTTGCAACCAGAGTATAACTTTCACTGACAGACTAACTGAGGACTGAAAAGCATGTTTCTACATATAACAGCTATTCACACCACTCTACCAGATAAGGGTCATTTGATTAACACCAGGAGGTCCATTATCAGACACAACTCTGCCACCACCTCTGGCATTAACAACGTCTAAATGGCTCTACAGACAGACATGTATCATTAGTTTAAAGCTAATAGACCTAACACACATTATAGGACACCCTCTCAAACCAATGACAGGTGTCGTGCCACAGTTTCTCTGTCAAATATATAAATAATAAGACGAAGAAAACAGCCATATTATCCATATTATTTCACATTCATTTCATTGACATGGTGTGAGGACTAGCTAGGTCAATGGAGGGGACACATTTTTGTCTGGGAAACATATTTGCACGACACCTGTCGTCACGTTTATAGCTTGACATCAGGTGACTGTTATTTTGGGGATGTTCACAACACGTTAAGCAACAACACACCATATAAAGACATTTAATATTATAAAAATAGAGGTGGAAATACAACTAATGAATGAGTTTAAAGCTGTGGTGGAATCGCTGCAGTCCAGGTTGTCTGTGTGTGTCAAGTGTTTTGCATGAGCAAGTTTTAATG
>CAKALG010043161.1:0-11079 GCA_916700815.1 Helicolenus hilgendorfi
TAAATCACCACGAGACGGCGCTCCCACTCCCGACTCCCTCTGCCTTTTCAGCCTTCCTGCAGACATTTGAATCTCACCACCGTGTGTGAGAGAGAGACAGAAACAGAGAGGAGGGAGGGGGGAGGAGAATTAACCATCAGTGGAGAGGTTCAATCTCTCTCTCACACACACACACACACACAGAAAGAGAGAGAAACCATGTATAATGAACAGAGGCAGTTGTTTGTCATGCATACCAGTGAGTCACTTTCACTGCCCAACCCAACGCTCGGTGCAGTCCGGTCTAATTTGAGACTTCAGTCATGGCTCTCAACGTAAAGTTAAGCTGGTGTTTCAGATAGCTGCGCTGGGTGACAGGCAGCAGGATGGGCGGACCTTGAAGAGGGCAGTTAGTAAAGTCAGAGTGGCAGAGGAGACGGCGTATTAATAGACGGGAGGGTCAAGGTTGCGGTTGTTTGAAAAGGAAATTGTTTTGAGTCATGGTTTTCAATTATTTCAATGGCAAAATAAAGCTCAATTTCAGAACTTTCTATATGTACTTTAGTTTAACAAATATCTTAAGGTCATCCTTTAATATCACTAAAATAGAAATGATTCACGCCGTTACTGTTAACAGTTACAAACTAGCTCAGCTCATGAGTCCAAGCAAGGTCTTTACTTAGAACAATTTATTAAAATCTGTTTTTCATACATTTTGGGCTTTTTTGCTGGTATAACATATCTTCTTTGCTGGTAAAACATGTCTTCATACATTTTAGGTGTTTATTTTACTACTTTGTCTATTTGCGTCAGTAGATTTCTCCTAAATTCACCAAAAGTTACCATTAGATAATGTCTCATTTGCATATTTAAACATAACATTTCAGAAAGCTCATAATACAAAAAATAATGTCAATTGTAAAGGGCGTATTAAAAAGGGTTTTCTCAAAATATCTTTTTCTCACACTGAGCCAGAAATCTCCACTTCAGTTTCACTTACAGACATCAACCTTTCCAGTTTCATTCCTATCTATGTTCTGAATATACATATATATCTTTCATAGCCTGATTTATACAACATTTTATTCCTAAAAACATGGCGAAAATTGATTTGACAGTATATTCTGTTAGGTATTTATTTTACTACATTTAGTCAATTTGCTTCTGTAGATTTCTCCTAAATTCCCAATTCGATAATATCTCATTTGCATATTTAAAGTTACAATTTCAGAAAACTTGTAATACAAAAAAAATATTGTCTTAATGTTAGTAATCAACTGGAGGAGTTTCATGGTGATATCGGTTTGTTATTTTTTTTTACCCTATTCACCTGTAGTGTCTTCAAAATGTATACAATTTTACAATACATATCTTAAAAGGCTGTTTTTGGTGACTCTGAGCCAGAAATCTCCACTTCAGTATCACTTGCAAACACCAAACTTTCCAGTTCCAGTCCTATCTATATTCTGAAGGTTTTTACAGAGGGGTTTGTTCATATATCATTCAAAGCCCAATTTATAGAACATATTATTCCTAAAAACATGGCCAAAATGGATTATTTTATGGCTGTTGACAGTATTTTCTGATTTATGGAGTGATAAAAAAGAGATATCCATAATTCCCTCTGTAAAAACATTTGTGGCTTTATCCAATGTTCAAATTTCTGTTCTGGAAATGTATGCAAATTAGAACATTCAATAAGGCAATACCTCATTTGCATATTTAAACATAACATTTCAGAAAACTTGTAATAAATAAAATAATATAAAATCAACTGGGGAAGTTTCATGGTGATATCTACTAGTTAAAATCTTTACCCTATTCACCTAGAGACAATGGAGACGATGCAGAGTGGCTGTCAGCTGTAGGAGGAGGGAGACAGGGTGAGCCCAGGGTTCAGCATTTATAGCTTAAGGGCTCCAGTGAGAATAATCAGCTGACAACCTTCCCATGTCAGATAACTGACGGCTGAGGTTGGCCGTGACAGCCTCCATGACAGTGGGAGGGGCGTCACATCCACCCCATCTTAGAACAATCTTCCACCTCGACATCTGAAACACAAAACAATGTAAAAAAAAAAAAAAAAAACATCAATACAGCAATATAAAAATGTCTTACATTCTCTCAATTTAAACATACAGCTTTACAACAAATGTTCACCACCTCCATCTTACCAGATCTGATTCCCCACCCAGCAACCTGGGATCCATGGGAGCAATTAAAGGATGAGAATCAGCTAGAAAAACAGAGGATAGTGAATTTGCAAGCATGACAGAACTAGATACTTACATGGCATTTTCTTAATGAACATCCATAGAATATGAAACAGTACCCTCCTTAAAATGCTGATGGTTTTGCACGGAACACAGAAAAGTGAGGAATATATAACAGTGATGAGTATGATCAGCAGAAAATGAAGTTCAAAGTACACATCAAAATCTCAAAATGAGCTCATCAAGTGCCAGACAACACATGGCCTTCAGCGAGATAAAGCAAACTCACAACGCTGTCTTCACAAACAAGAATAGAAGAAAAACAGAATTAAAGGAGAATTCCTGGTTAAAATGAAAATAAGCAGTGAAAAAATATTGCTAGTAAACTAAAACTAAATCAAAAACTATATCCTTTAAGGAAAACTGAACTGAAATGATATTAACATATATTCATTTCAGTTTTAGTTTTTTAACTTTAATGTATCACAATCGGAAAAAAAGGAGACGGCATGAATTTCCGTCAATTCTCGTGACATTGAAACAGAAATTGAACACACGTGACCTTCCAGGAGATGACCGACAGTGAAGTAGCGCAAAGAATAAACATAACGGCCATTCCTACACAGTTCTCTAACTATGTATTTTGTAGCTACATACCTCCTAGACATTATAGCTGGCCCTAACAAAAACAAACTAAAACTACTGTAAAAAGTTAAACTAAATATGTTCTAACACTGAATTAACATCAGATAGCGGCAAAGTGTGGCTCACTGCGATAATTATATGTTTCTGCTGCCAGGAGGCGTGTTCATGTGTTTCAGGTGGGAAGAAAATTCTTTGTAATATATGTCAACATGTCACAAGAGTCACAGGAGTTTACTGATTGGCTGCGGGTACTGAAAGTCAAACCTTTACCAGATTTTGTTAGGCCGCACTTCGCCGCAGAATCAAACAGCCGTAGCTCGCTGAGCTTGGGAGCAACTGCCGCAGCTTTTCATAGACATTGCACGGTAGCTTGCCGCAGGCCGCACATCTTCGCCATAAACCTTTCTGAAAAACTGACACTAAAACTAGCAGACACACTCAAAACTAACTAAACCTAAACAAAATGAAATAAAGTCAAAACTAAAATAAAAACTAATTGAAAATTCAAAACTATTATAACCTTTCTAGGGAATTGTGACATCACATCCTTTTTTGGAGCAAAGTGTGGGACAACTTCACTGTAGGTCTGGTGACCTCACAAAATCCCCAGCATAGCTCCACCCACCTTCAACCTGTGCATAGGATTAGTCAGCCATAACAACTGAAAACACCTGTGTGGGTATGCAGTGCCTTTAAAAATGTGATGCATTCATCAACAAATAAAAGTAGGAATTCACAGAGCCGGCACTTCATTAACTTTTGGTGATGCAGCAGGGAAATTACTGATTAGTGTTATTTCATTATAATTAGAAAAACTGATTTCGCTGCCTGACGTTATAGGAATGTGAGTTCCATGTTAAGAAGGGTTTTCTGAGCCAGACAGACACCTTCATTGAGAATATTCATTATAAAGGATTAAAGAGATAAAGAGAGCTGTACTTCCTGTCTGTTCCATTACATGAATGAGAATTGATTTAGCAGAAATCTTTATGTGCAAAGGCTATCTAATAAATCAAACCCCACTAACTTAGTTCTTTGCTTCAATATGCCACAGACACCTTCGTGCAGAAGACACCACAAACTCCATAAAATACTTAATTACTAACTAAAGAATTCAGTTGTGTGATAGTAAGTGTGCTGAAAAGCCAGCAGTGAAGTATGTCGTGAGAAGTCACCTCCGTTGAAGAACAGGCAGTAATGTCTTTGTGTTCTCACAGATGCTGGAGGAGCTGATGGGTGGTGCATCAGTCAGCGCCGTGCATCCTGCAGTTTGTTTGGCTGCTGCTGCTCGAGGTAGCGCTGAGCAGTGACAAAGGGACGTCTGACAGCATCCATCACAAGACTCCCGAGTCTTTCACGCCCTGAGCAAACATCTGACAGTGGGGATAGCTTCATTTCACGCCATCTCTTATCAATATCTCATAACCTTTCACTGCCTGTGGCTTTTAACAGACAAATGGAAGGCATAAATGATAAATCTCCTGCACCAAGTTAGAATGTATCCATCTTACACTGAAAACTAGATCAGTCGAGTCAAGATGTCCCTTTGAATTTATTGGATGACAAACACGAGGTACATGGTGTACGACGTGCAACAGAATTGAGGACTTTCATTACCAAGGACGCTGAGAAGTAACACACGCATTAAAGGAGGTGAATGCATCCAGTTGCACATGCTCTTGAGTGTTGTCAATGTTTTGAGCAGAATAATGCCATAAAGTACTTCCATTATAAAAACATCCCAGTCAGTTAAATTTAAATTTTCAGTGTCCACAAAGGAGATGGATTCCCAGACATAAAAAGACACTACTTTTAAGTACAAAGGTTATAAAGCCTTCATCATAGCTAGATGATTAAAAACAAGATCAACACATCATTTTAGCCACAATAATAAAGCCCTTTTAACTTTTGTACAATAATGAAGCAATGTACCTTTTTAAAAAAAAAAAAAAAAAAGGAGGAACACTTTCCCTTTCTTTTGGACAGTGTTTCAGTACGTCAGGAGCACATGCTATAGAATTTATGTAATTCCAAGACTGTTTAGGGACACCAGTATGCAGAAATATTCAAACACACCATTTTAGAATAGTCAACACATTTATACTGCATTCAAAAACTGCATGGCTTTTGCCCAAAACTGCATGTGATTAGCATAAAGTGTATGCATGTCTGTACAAAGGAGACTCATGGGTACCCATAGAACACATTTTCATGTACATATCTTGAGGTCAGAGGTCAAGGGACCCCTTTAAAAAGGACCACGCCCTTTTTTCCTTGCCAAAATCTAGCCCTAAATTTGGAGCATTATTTAGCCTCCTTGCTGAAAAGGTAGCAAGACATGGTTTCTACAATTGCGTTATATCACGGCCAAATTCCACACTTGGTTTTACAACTTAATTTTCAATACCAGAAGTTCAAGGGAATTTTTGTACATGACGAGAGATTATGATTGCCCATCGGGACATTTGTTCTTTGCAGTCAACTTTAAGGAGCATTAAGCAGTTATTGCATCACCAGACTCAGATTTCCCACTAGAAATCCATGTGAATATTGAAGAGTACGTACAGAACTTCACACAGAAATATCAGTTCTGCCTCAGAAGACTGTGGCTACAAAATTGTGCCACCTGCATAGTGCCACCCTTATCTTATAATTAGAGTTGAAACATTTAATCGATTAATAGACTATTAAATTAATCGGCAACTATTTTGATAGTCGATTATTTGGTTTGAATACTTTAAAAGAAAAAGATTCCAGCTCCTTAAATGTGAATATTTTCTGGTTTCTGTACTCCTCTATGACAGTAAACTGAATATCTTTGAGTTGTGGACAAAACAAGACATTTGAGGACGTCATTTTGGGCTTTGGGAAACACTGATCAACATTTTATAGACCAAACAATTAATCGATTAAGAAAATAATTAACAAATTGAAAATGAAAATAGTTGCAGCCCTACTATTACACTCAGTCTTAAGTTTGTTTGACGCTTTACTAAAACTATTATACATTGTATTTTGATCCAGAGTTGGATCATTTTCCTGGCTGTAACTTTAAACATGACAGTAACTACGAAATTATGATTAGATTGTGACTACATTTTCTTTAACACACCTGGTTGTATATATTACCAAACTAGCAGGTAATCCAGTTACTGACACACGACGAACAGTAAACAAACACACAGCTGTGATGTTGTCTTTACAGTTTTTATTCACCTTTTCTTACAAACGGCACATCAGAGGAAACACAGGAGAACCTGCAAGACAATAAAGGCTGCAGGTCAGTGGATGCAGCTTAAAAAAGAAAAGAAAAGAAAAAAAAAGGTGCAGATGTATTGTTTCTGTTGTTGTACCTGATTATGCTTTCTCCTTCTTCTCTTTCTCCTTCTCCTTCTCTTTCTCCTCTGCTGCCTCCTCGTCTCCACCCTTGGTGTTACGTGTGTAAATCAGCTGTGCTCTGTGTTTGGACACCAGTTTGATCATGCCTGGAAGACAAAACAGCACCATGTTCTCCGTCAGCATATTCTCATCTTTATCCACACATTAACCATTTCATATGTTCACTTATATTAGTTACCAGTGAATGTGTGCATCAGATCATTTTGAATGTCAAAGGGTCTAAATGATTCAGTTTCACATCTTCAGAGCCATTTGGATAGTTTTATTATAAAAGAGGACAAAGTGTAAACAAGCATATGCCTTCAGTTACGCAGTTGATGTAGCCACCTCAAATATCAGTATGACCACAGCCTTTAGAGAAAACTGAAAAATGAACTCCTACTGTTTAAAAACAAATTAATTTCAGCACCATACAGAGAATGTTTCAAATGCCATTACTGTAGTCTACCTGCAAATTATGCTGCCCCGTGCGTGGGACAAGTGATACGGATCCATTTATCAGAACAAAGCTGCACAGTCGATGAAAACTTGTTTATGCTTCACAAATGAATGCAGTTTTCAACTCTTTATGGTATACCGCTTTGAAGCTGCATGGATTTGAGTTCCTATGAGACACCGTCACTGAAATGTGACGGGTACTCGATTCATTCCAAGCTCCTACTTCAATGCTTTATTTTATAAATTTAAAACAGACAGCAAACCTTTTTTTCACAGGTGGCAGATTTCATATAGAAAGAAACCAAGTTCGCCATTAGACATCTAAACTGTTTGCTTGACATCATCTGGGATGCAAGACTGTACTATGTTATTAAAATGTTTTGAAATCATATCGACTGTTGTACCTCTTGCTCTCATCTAGCAACTGGTACTTTGAATATTTTGAAGGGGAGTCTAAAAGGATTTCAAAAGAAATGACAAAAACAATGTTGAGGCTATGATTAGTGATGTTAGCAGTGCTCACGCTGCATATCCATGCAAATCACTGTCATTTGGGAACAACTGATGGAACTGCCACAAAAACACGTTGGCATGGATACGTAGCGTGAGCATTTATAACTGTTAAGACCGTCAACGAGCAGTGCTGATGACTGTCGGGCAGATTGATGGGATGAGCTTAACGTTGCATCACAATATTGTAGATGACAACATGTTATTGTTGCTGTTTGAACCATCTCCACCTCTGATTCAAAAGATGTATTCTGGCAGATGAGATTACTCAAGATTTGAAGAAAACATTCAGCTAAGCTCTAACTTTCAACTTCTATTTGACTTTTCCGAAATGATAACATTCATAGTAAACATCTGCTCCTTTGGATAAATTTAAACTTTTCACCAAAATAACCTTGCTGGACCATCAATCAGGCAAATTCTGTCAGGACTCTCCGGACACAATCTGATGCAGAGTTCACACTACGGGCGACAAAAGCAACAAAACGACCAGTGTGGCCAGCTGCATTGTCAGCGAGTCGCCATTTAAGTGTCACTAAATAGTACTGTAAACTAGCTATGGGATTTTTTTTTGATGGAACGGAACAAGGTGAAAAAAAAACATGATTGGTTGTAGCTTCACTGCCTCATTGGAACGCTGAAAAAAGTTGAGACCAGCTCAACTTTATTAGTAGTGTGTTACGCCCGTCACAGCAAAGTGTCGGGCATCAAGTTTGTAGCTTTATGTCACCGGCAGCCTCTGAAAATGACTTGTAGCCTGTTGCTTGTAGTGAACACAGCTTGAGCCTTAAGCAGCAACGGTGCTTAAATATTGCCATTAAATTACTGAAAACATGTGTAAAATTATTGTATTTTGCATTACACTACTTCATTACTCAACAGATAATGAAGGATCTTTTATTAATCTAAATAACTATGCTGCTCCAAATTTTACCTACATGGAGTATAAACAACCAGAAATTGTGTGTAGTAGGATGAAAACTACACCTCTACCACTCTGCCTTGAGGCAAGCCCTACTAATAAAGCCTATCAAGACTAATTATATCCAAACTCAAATATTTTTGACGCAGGTATCGGGGGGCTATGTGGCAGAAAAATTCACCTTTGGCAAGCAGCTCCTGGAGGGCATTCCTGGCCAGGGAGCCACGGATCTTCAGCCTCTCAGACACAACGGCGGGGGTGATGAGTTTGTAGTTGGGGACCTCTTTGTACAACTTTTCGTAGGTTGCCTTGTCGAAGAGTACCAAGTTGTTGAGCTTATCCCTCACTTTTCCCTTGGACCACTTCTGCTCAGAGTCACACAGAAATATGCTATGATTAGAAAAGCATTTATAGCGCACCTTATCAAAGAAATATTCAGCAACGACATCACACCTGAAGGGCAAATTCTGGATACATTTTAACCACGATTTGCATACCTTCTTCTTGGCTTTGCCTCCGGACTTGTTAACTGGGTCCTTGTCCTTTTTGGACTTCCCAGCGTCCTTCTTCTTATCCTGCTTGGGAGGCTGAAAACAGAGGACAACAAGTTAGATAGTAACTTTATTGATCCCGTGGGAAATTCAAGTTTCCAGCATCACAGTTCCATAGTGCAAAACATAATAATAAAAAGGCAGTAAAAGTACAAAAAAAAAAAAATCAATTATAAAAATACAAGGAGATGAAGAAAACTGTTAAAACTGAATATATTGCAGGGTAACAGCTGTGATACAGGACTATTAAAAAAGTAAATATAGTGCAGAAGAGTGTTATAAGTGAGTATAGTGCAGGGTAACAACTATGATACAGGACTATTAATAAAGTGAGTATAGTGCATTATTATCTGTCCTGCATCGTCTCACACTCAAACTGGGGCTAAATGTGGACATGTCTGCTTCAACATTCATGTATTTAAGTATATGGATGCTTTTGCATTTAGATATTGAAGCCTGGTTGATGACAGAGCCAGCAGCCTGATGTTAGCTCTGCTAGCCGGCATGAGATGGCCTTGTCTTGTCTGCGTCAAACCGTTTCAATCCTCGCTATTAGCATTGGTTATTCTCATTTTAACAATAAGCAGACATTGTAATAGCTTTACATTGCTAGAGATTTATGTATAAATTCACATAGTTCATCCATTAACGCATAATATCAGTGTAACAACTGATAAGCTCAGGTCATTATCTGTAACCAGTGGTAACATGAGGGCATGGTGGAGTTAGCTAGTTAGCTGCTGCTAAATGAGTAAAATCTGACATCTTAATGCTTCATCCACACACTCTTTTCACATTTGTAAGAACGCACAATACTTTAGGTGGATAATCCGAACAATTACAGCTGGATATACATTACAGAAGGGTGTATTTTCTTTAATTTGCTTCGTCCTAACGTGTAATAACTGAGCTCACCATGTTTCCTCGTCAAGATGTCGGAGCGAAAGGAAGTTCACCCCGTGCAAGAGCCCCTTAGTCAACCCGTAGATGCGGAAATGGGAATAGGGAATTATGGGAAATTGAGTTCTTTCGTGTTTTACCAGTTTTTTATCGTTATTGGCTGAACAAATTACTGCACAAAAGTTATTATACCGGTATGTTTGAGATGATTACGAAGATAAACACAATAACAAATTATGAGCTCATTTATATATTTTTTGCTGTATTTTGACACAAAGGGGAACAAGGGTGACGGTCTGCAGGACAGATAATAATGCACACAGTGCACTTTCATAGACTAAGCTACTGGAGTTACTCTGCACTATACTCATTTTTAACAGTCTCTTCTGCACTATTTAATAGTCATGTATCACAGTTGTTACCCTGCACTATATTCAGTTTTAACAGTTTTTCTTAATTTCCTTGCATTTTTATATCTGGTATATTTTTTTGTACTTTGCACTACTAACATTTTTTGCACTATGGAACTGTGATGCTGGAAACTTGAATTTCCCTCGGGATCAATAAAGTTACTATCTATCTATCTATGTATCTATCTAGTCTTATTATTATTTATTTATTTATGCATTTCTTTTTTTGTTCCTTGAATTATTTTCTACCATCTCTTTAATTCTGTTATTATATTATTTTTCATAATTTAAGTTATCTTTCCTATCCTATATTTGATGATGACCCATAAAGCTACTATGGAAGAGTGCAGTGTTATTATTTATTTATTTATTTATTTATTTATGCATTTCTTATTTTGTTCCTTTAATTATTTTCTACCCCCTCTTTTATTTTTGTTATTATATTATTTTTTATAATTTAAGTTATCTTTCCTATCACTTTGTGCTTTGTATGTTAGAAGTATTGAGTTTAGATTACAATGCCTTAATGTTTGTAAATGAATTATCTTCAATAACAAAAAATGTTTTAGACTTCCGGTCACGTGTGTTGTCAGCTGCTCTGGGCAGTGACGTGACGTCGTAAAGATGGTGATCTTCAGTGTGTATGTGGTGAACAAGGCTGGAGGTTTAATCTACCAATACGACAACTATGTGCCGAGAGCGGAGGCCGAGAAGACGTTCAGCTATCCCCTAGATTTAGTGCTGAAGCATCACGATGAAAAGGTCGTCGTGTCGTTTGGACAGCGAGACGGAATCAGAGGTAAACGACTCAGATAGCTCATACTAGCTAACCGAGCTAGCAGGAAGATATTACTCCAGATCTGAGCAGGAGTCAGCAACCTTTACTATCTAAAGAGACATTTCAGGCAAAAAAACAAAAATCTGTCTGGAGCCGCAAAACATTTTATCATTGTGATGAAGGTAACACAGTTTATAGTCTAAGTGTATAGTAAGTATATAAGTCTAATGCAGTGAGGGCCAAGGAGACAATGTACTATGCAGTATTAGGGCCACATTGAGGGAAAAAACATCTGAGATTACTAGAATTATGTCGTAATATTATGAGAATAAAG
>CAKALG010043163.1:0-13318 GCA_916700815.1 Helicolenus hilgendorfi
GTCGGATGCCAAGACACGATGCCGACCCTCTTAGAGTGGCCCTCTAACACGACGGCAGGCTCTGAAAGGGGAGTCTCCAGCCCGTTCTCAGGGATCTGCCAAACCTGAGGCAGAAACATAAAACCAGTTACATATCAGACACAGAA
The DNA here is from genome assembly GCA_916700815.1 of Helicolenus hilgendorfi. NCBI lineage: Eukaryota > Metazoa > Chordata > Actinopteri > Perciformes > Sebastidae > Helicolenus > Helicolenus hilgendorfi. Next base: position 147 of record CAKALG010043163.1, read on the forward strand.
AATCTGTCCACTAAAGTTACTTTACAGTTCTAATACTGAAGAGTGGACTAGAGACAGTCGATTGAAGCTATGTGTTAATGATTATGACACGTTCGACAGTGTTATACATGCACAGGAAAACTTTACCTACACTTACTCAAAGACACTACAAACTCAAGTCTCAAGAAGTACTCAAAATATATTGAATTCAACAAATATTTAAAAGGGACTGTATGTGAGTTTTTACATGTATAATCGCTTTTATTGTCAAAGTGTGAACAGGTTGTAACCTAACCTAAAAAATTTGACCTTCCACGACTTTCTGGGTTTCCTCTATCAGCCTGTGGACCACTTTTAATGTGAAGAATGCGGGAAAATCCAACGGATGTGACGTCATGCGCGCTCGCGAGTGTCTCTACTCTCTTCAGCTCCCCTACAAGGCTAACAGGACTAAGATCATCATCAGCCGGGCCTTTGATTCATGGAGGGACCTTCGTTTGGTTCAAAACGGACCCCGAGCTGGCAAAATTCCTATTTGACAGGCAAGCGAACATTACTGCCAAGCACGTGAAATATATAGTGATATTTTGATTTTGGCTGTCAATCACATTCAGTCTTGTGTGTGTCACCTCACTGTTTTGACCGATGCTCGCTCGCGTCTACGTAGTGTGAGTACAAGCATGAGCGAGGGCAACGGGGTGTTGACTGTCATTGACTTAACGGCCACAGGTGTCACTGTTAACAAGCAATTTCTGATTCTTACATAGAGCCCCTTTAACATCATACGCTTCAAAAAGGTAATAGATTACATCTTTGGAAATGATACAGTAAAAAACAAAAAGAACATCATTTGCACCAGGACATTTTTTATTCCACTGGCTGTGGTCTGGATGGGACATGTTCTACAGATGTAAAATCAAACGTTGTAGGGTAAAATGTAATTGGTTATATAACTACTTATAATTGCTACTCTGTTAAAACACACATAATATACCAAGAAAAAAAACTCAAAGCTCATGCGACCCTTTAGAGATCAATGACGTCCTTACCATGACCGTGCAGTCCTCCGAGCCGCTAGCGATGACGAGGTCATTATGAGGACACCAGTCGATGTCCAGCACTGGGCCCGTGTGACCACATACTGTAGGGTAGACCTTGTCTATACGGCCAGACTGTGAGACAGAAGACAAAGAGTGTGAGCTGCTTCCTCCTGTGAAGCTGATAACTGTCAGACAGATATGAAAATGACTAACGGGGCTAATTTAACTATCCTGTAAGTTATATTCAGTCCTTTGCAGGACTACAAGACAATTACTGACTCTTCTATGACCATCACATCGCAACTTGATCCCACATCTGTCCTCTGTCCTTGACTAACAACAGAGAGCTAGAATAATAATTGTACATTTTCAAAAATGACACTCAGAAGTCAACTGAAAGTTATTATTAGTTGTTGTTATTATTTAATATCACACAAGACCTAACATGTCAGCTAGTATTTCCCAAAGATAGCATTCATTTGTAGTGGTCGACCATGAGAGGAGAGGGAGATACTGAACTTTGAGATTCAGCAGCAAATCCTCACTGGATTCACCAACAAAAGGAGAAGGCTTAGCGTCATGAATACGTTTGATCCTCTGGGCCTACTATGACCCCGAAGAATAATTGTAATATGAGGACACGGTAGCATTTTACTGTTATGACTAGGGGTTGGGAAAAAAAAAATTGATACAGCATAGTATGGCGATATTTTACATGGCAATATTGTATCGATCCATGGACATCAAGTATTGCTCTTTTGTCATATAAACTTATTAACATATTAAACTCTTAACAATCCGACGGACGCTATTCTGTCTTTCAGAGGTTGTAGCGGGCTCAGGCTGAACATATGATATGATATAATATGAAACTAGAAAACCTAAGGAATCGATGTGACCATGTCATGTTCGCCTGTTCTCAGGAAGAACGCTAAAAAACGCTCAAAAGTTACGCTACATTTTGGCGAGGAAAAACTGGCATGGCCATTTTCAAAGGGGTCCCTTGACCTCTGACCTCAAGATATGTGAACAAAAACTCTGAGATGGAACAGAGTGAAAACTGTATCTTATTAGATAAAACAGATGTTGACCAAACGCATCATTTGCAGTTGAAAAAAAGGTAATAAATCACAATATGCAAACATCGCGACATGTGCCTCTGGTGATTCCCACCCCTAGTTATGACCTCATCCATTGACATCATGGTTGGACATCTGTCTATCTGAATATCCCAATGTTACAGTAGCTTCTCCAGAGGCAGGACTTTATAACACAGTGAATATAAATCAATTAACCCAGTGGCACAGCACCCGTCCCCTCTGTGAGTATCATGTGTTCAATGAGCCAACAGTAACAGGATACACATTGAATGCCTCTACTAGCAGGCCAATCTTAAACATTGATTATCTGTGGTTTTTACTATAGATACGAGCCTCAGGGAACGGCAGGTCAGGGTCACAGCAGCAGTGTGCTGAAGGTCTGCTGACCAACAAGCCTATGGGATTGATTTGCTACGTGCTGTGAATGCTATACTATGACACAGCGTAGTGTTACAGTACGACCCTTGTCTCTCCGGGTATGCTTTTCAACCTCTGTGTCCAATTTTGGTCCTCAGTTTCCAGCGTCGTGCAGCTTTTTATTCCTAACTGACAGTTAAAGCCCCTATGTGTAGGATTTGAGAACGTCACAGCAGAACAAACAAACTGAAAAACATCATCCCTTGACGCCTGACTATTTAAACCAGGGCTGCCTAAAGTTTGTTAATTAAAAGAGCCACGGGATTGCCGGCGAGCTCGACCATATTTACTGTCTTTCTGAGTTTGCAGCAGGTTGTTTCAGAGCTAGAGTGAAGATGCTGTGATCATTTGAAACAGGAAAACCTAAGGAATCTATTGGTACCAACCACGTCATTTAAATTTTGACGAGGAAAAACCGGCATGGTCATTTTCACAGGGGTCCCCTTGACCTCTGACCTCAAAATGTGTGAATGAAAATGGGTTCTACGGGTACCCACGAGTCTCCCCTTTACAGACATGCCCACTTTATTGTAACCACATGCAGTTTTGGTTGAATTCAGTATAAATGTGTAATTTTAGCCTATTTTAAAAATGGTGTATTTGAATACTAATTGGGTATGACTGGAAATGAAAAAGCTAAAAGTATATTCAATTAGGGAACTTGGGATCTAAGTACAATTTTGCATCTTAACAATACAATACAACAGGTGTATGCTTTTGGCCCGTGGCCCACCAATTAAGTTCCAGTTTTAGCCCTCCAAGTGAAAAGGCACCCCTGATTTAAACTCTATTTTTGGAACACTTCATGTAAACTTGGACCTCACAGCTCGTCTGTAATGGACCTTCAAAAGATCTTTTTTAAACCCCTTAACTGAAGTGAAAAGGTGTCACTCACCTTTTGTAGAGGAAGTACAAGAAAGGCTCCTCCCCCACTGGCGTCTATGATGATGGCAACAAACTTGGGGTTGACGGCACAGAAGGAGCTATCCCATGTGACCCTGGACACACGGATGTCATCGTAGCACTGGTCGTTCCTCACGGCCTGACCGAAGACATGGCGGAACTTGCTCTGTCGCACAACTCGCCGCAACATATCTGTGCAGAGAAACAAGAGTACAATAAGAAATGTGCCCAATCAAAGTAATTCTAACATACAATAAAATGTATGAACACTACAGAAAGCCATTTTCAACACTGATCCTATAAAATCTGAAACTGAGCATCCCTCTGTCAGCATTGGTTTACTGCCAGCACAGTCTGTCTGATCTGAGATTATGTACATTAACTGGGACTGTGAGTTTGTTCCTGTGCATGCAAAGGAAATAGATCAGCTCTACCTAGTGGCAAATATTTGAGGTAAACTGCACGAGACACATTTTTTCCTGAGCTGTGTTTACCTCCTTATCTCAGTGTGTGAGACCAGCAGAAAAAGTTCAAAAGTTCAGCAAAATGTTATTGACTAGTAGGCATGAAGAATTAAATTAAATTACATTCAATTCATTTTCAGAAGTTATCTCAAGACGCAACCGGATCAATTGCAATTTTAACGGGTATCAAATTATTTAACATTTTAAACTAACATATGATGAGAAAAATGATATCTGGGATTGTACTGGTCTGCCATTAACAAGAACATTATGGAAACCCAAGCAGAGATAGTAGCCTACAGTAAATCAAGTTAAAAACTGGACATCTGGTTAAATTCCTGTACTGTGTATTTCATTATTTCAGTGTGTGGATGTCGTTTAAACCGGAGAGCACTTATGCTAACTTTACTGCGACTACATGACAGCACAAATTTAGTGGTCATTAATATTTCGGCTACCTGATGACGCCTCAGAAAGATAATTTAGCTCCACTTCTGCAACATACTGCAGAATGCAAATTTGAAGCCCGGCAGTTTCTTATTATACAGCAAAAATCACAATCAAGCGACTTTTCTTGGTCTTTAAAAAGCAAGCCACTTCCTTTCTACGGGAAATGTAGAATTAATTAAGAACAGCATCATTTCTTGTGTAACTAACAGAAAATAGAACAAAGTTTAAGTAGTAAGAAGACAGAATTACTATTTCATGAAATTGGGGAAGACATAAAGCTACTATTTTAGGGTTTACTAAAAAGGTATGGATTTATGAAAAACGCCTGCAGTGATGATTTATTTTTACCACACAGCCTTTTGCTGCTCTACAATTCTGGAAATGATCTCTATTGTTGATCGGCATTTAATGATCACATTGTGGCACAGTGGACCCTCAAGCATGTTCACTAGACGGTTGTTTCACAGCAAATTCCACCGTTGGCATTTTGACAACTTTGGAAACGGTTCGATCTGATAGGCAGCCAAAACCTGAAAACCAAACACGATGGGGATTCTCCTAAAAATTCATTGTCTTATTCCAAAAAGCTATCTTTGATACCCGAGGGAGATTTTCCATCATTTCATAGTGGCATGTTTTGCTGTGTAATTATGCGGAAAATATAGTGTCTCAGGGCGGTAATTAAGCTGCCAGTCTGAAGCAACATACTGAGCCGTTACGCAGGCGGCAGGATTTTTCTCCAGTTATCAAACCACAGGTCTGTCATCACTCCAAACCACCTGCTTCTTCACATTCAGTCATGGGTTATGAAAATGGAAAAGCTGAATCACAGCCTTTTTGATCTGATAAAGAAACGTGGATTTTTCCAAAATCTTCCTCAGCATCACTGGATCATATTTTACAGTTTTGCAAAGGACTGAACAGATCTTGCATAAGCACAATCAAATATTATCTCTGATTTAAAACTGTCATATTAAAATAGCTTTGTTGTTTATTTTGATGAGACCCAAGTACCCATATTTTTAATAAATGAATGATGATTAGGACAGTTAAAATGTAGTAATACAAAAAAATAACCAACAATCTGAAATCAATTGAAGCCTTAAAGGTGCAGTGTGTTGGATTTGGTGGCATCTAGCGGTGAGGTTGCAGATTACAACCAGCTGAAACCTCTCCTGTGTGCCAAGCGTGTAGGAGAACTACGGTGGCCAACAGAAAAACGTTAAAATTAGAATATGCCTATCTAGAGCCAGTGTTTGGTTTGTCCGTTCTGGGCTACTGTAGAAACATGGCGACTGATTCCGTGAAGAGGACCCGCTCCGTATGTAGATATAAACAGCTCATTCTAAGGTAACAAAAACACAACGATTCTTATTTTTAGGTGATTATACACTACACACACCTATTAACATTACATTCCCATTTCTGCATATAGATCCCTCTAATTGCTATGCACGGTTCCTTTAAAGCACCAATTATACACCCACACAGGTGTTTTCAATTATTTGGCCTGATTAGATCTCCTCTCAGGGCAGGGTGTGTACAGACTGTGAATGATTGACACTACATTTTATTTTTCTTACACAGAGTTGATTTATGATACTTTCATGGTTAATGTGTAGACTATGGATTCAAATGAGTATTTAGATTAGGGCGGTTATTTTTTAATGTCGATTAATCTGTTGATATTCTCTTGATTAATCCATTAGTTGTTTGATCTATAAAATGTCAGAAAATGGTGAGAAATGTCGTTTCCCAAAGCCCAAGATGACGTCCTCAAATGTCTTGTTTTTAGGGATGCACTGATACCGATACTGGATTGGATATCGGGCTGATATTGACTCAAATAGCTGGATCGAGTATCGGTGACAATGGGGACGATCTATTAAATGTAATCTTATGATTATATACTATATACATTATATACTGAATTTTTGTCCAATGTGTTTTTGTCCAAAGTTTGGACCAATGTGTTGCTGCATTAATAGAAGTTTACATTTGAATTGTAATTCTTGTTAATTTTGAAGATTTTTCAGTAAGTTAATGGTGTACGATTTTATTATTTAAATAATGAATATCAATTAAATAAATGTATATCTATGTATTTATTGGTCACATTTTGTTTTACAAAGTTAGTAAAGTGATGTTTAAGGCAAGCCTGATATTGCCTTACACATAAAAGAATGATCCCAGTCTCTTCCACATAGTGAGGCACAGCTTATTAATTAATCACTGGTATCAGATCAGTACTCGGTTTTAGCCGATACCCAAAGCCCAGCTATCGCCATCGGTATCAGTACTGAATAAGTCGGATCGATGCATCCCTACTTGTTTTGTCCACAACTCAAAGATATTCAGTTTACTGTCAAAGAGGAGTTACGAAACCAGAAAATATTCACATTTAAGAATTTTGACTCTCTTTACTTAAAGAAATGACTCAAACCGATTAATCGATTATCAAAATAGTAGGTGATTAATTTAATATCTGACAACTAATTGATTAATCGTTGCAGCTCTAAATTAGACAACTTTATGGTGTTTTCAAAATAAACATAAAAAAATACTGATGCAAAAAACAGTGTAAAAACAGTGGAACTAACCATAAAACTTCAATCAACATAGCAGCCAAATTCTGTGAGAAAACTTAATCTTCTCATATGGACTTCTTAAAATCTTAGACGGCATCCTCTTCCCACATATACAGACACAGCATACTAGTACTGTACATGTAGCACAAACACATTCATGCAATGTTTCAAGAGTCGCTTAAAGGGTCATTTAATTGCTGTTTTGTAATTGCTTTTCCCCATGTTGTCCATGTATCTGTTTTTATGTTTTTGATTTTTTCCCCACTCACAATGTTGTTTGGTTACGATTGCCCAGAAGTCAATATAGATATTTAAATCAATATCCTCCTCACAAACACTAACCATACACTTCCACGCAACACACACACACACTTCTAATTGTTTGTTATCACTATTATGTAAACATATTATTTCTTTATATCAATCTTGTCTCTCAGTGGAGGCTTCAGATAAGCCCAGTGGGTTGTTTGCCTCTTCATGCTCTGTATATCATTCATTTATTTTTTTGTTATGTTGTATCCTCTTAAATTGTGCAAAACAAATAAACAAAACATCTGTAACTATTATCATTTATGAGAGAAATTAACAGTTTAAAGGTAGATTACTAGACCCTTTTTATGAATCAATGCCTGGACAGCACAGGAGTACAGTTTACAGCAGACCAGAACACCGTGTTCCTTGAGCCAATATTAGAGCTCCATTCAAGGAGCCACTACACTCACTCCAAATATGCATCTGACAAAATGAGCTTGTTCATTCAGCCCCTGCAGGCTTCAGTTGATGCCACACATCACAACGTGCTGCTCTTTACCACCATATCACAACCCAACCACGGGGTATTACTGGGGATCAGGGTGGTGGACTGCCTTGTTTCAGCAGTCACAGACTAGTGCTGTGATATTATTATTATCCTGGAGTGTAAGAATGTATCTGATAAAAATAAAGATGTAGTCAGCAGCCCTGCAGGAGTCTGGCCTCCCTCTGTCTGGACTAAATGGGTGGACACAACCAAAGATGCTATCACTATCACTAGAGGTCAATTTTCAATAAGATTTAGGGGAAGCAAATTATGGAGTAGCTTTTCACATCTATCACAAAATCTGTTCATCTCTCAAATGTTTCAAAAGTCACTTGAAGGGTCATTTAATTGCTATTTTGTAAGTGCTTTTCCCCATGTTGTCCATGTATCTGTTTTTATGTTTTTTCCCCACTCACAATGTGGTTTGGTTACGATTACCCAGAAGTCTTTATATATATTTAAACAATATGAACATTTAAACAATGTTGTATAGTCTTAAATTGTGCAAAATAAATAAACAAATAAACAAAACACTATCATTTTAACTCAACTCATAATACAAGCATGTTGCATTTTTAAAGACTTCAGCTGAATAGACCACATGAATCAGTGGAGGTGTGAACAGCTGCACTGTGCTAACGTTAAACAATGGCTGCTAGCTAATGTTAGCCGATGCTACCTACTAAAGCTCGGTGTGTCCCCTCCTCAACCATTAAAACAAGCAGCTATAAACTAAAACACCAACATGATAACGAGACTGTGATTTTAAACTATATTGTCAGTGTTTTCTCAGTGTTAACGCTGTTTAGAGAGATTTATTCAGAGATAAGTGAAACTAGCTATGCTAACGTTAGCATCCTCTGAAACAAGGGCAGATGTTAGTGAGCTCCAGATGTTGAGGAGGAAACAAAGCATGTGTGGTTTATGGACACGTTTTGGATTCGTAGTGAAAATAGTGTTGATATGTCAGATGAAGTTTAAAAGGTGGTGGTGATGGTAACCGAGGACCCTGTGTTCCGCCGCACTGCCCCGGCAGCTCGGCAGCTGTTACCGGGGTTACTGGTCCAGTCTGAAGAGCCGCTGATACCCGGAGAGACGTTACACCGCAGAGCACAAGGAGAAGACCCGAGGGGAGTGATTTAATACAGAAATACATCACACAAGTAGCCGTAGACTTGTGTATTATGTCCGTACAGGGCTGCCCACGTAAGGTTAAATGTGTAATTTGTGTTTGATGCTCCAAGTAGCCTGCACAGTGTTTTCTGCATCCAAACCGCTAGAACTGTTAGCTGCGGTGGACCGCCCATCAGTTAGCTAGATAGCATAGCTGCTAACGGTTAGCTACTAGCTGCTAGCTGTTAACTGTTAGCTGCTAGTTGCTAACGGTTAGCTGTTAGATGCTAACTGTTAGCTGTTAAATGCTAACTGTTAGATACTAACCGTTAACTGTTAACTGCTAACTGTTAGCTGCTAGTTGCTAACTGTTAGCTGCTAGTTGCTAACTGTTAGCTGCTAGTTGCTAACTGTTAGCTGCTAGTTGCTAACCATTAGCTGCTAGCTGCTAACTGTTAGCTGCTAACTGCTAACTGTTAGCTGCTAGCTGTTAGCTGCGGTGGACCGCCGCCAGCTGACGCAAGTGCAGATATTTCCACCCAAGGTTTTTTGGCTGCTCCCATTCTCCAACCCCATCCAGCGAGCTAAATGGATGCTGCACAGCCGCGACCGACATAGATTACATGCAAAATACAACAATGCAAAAGACACTTTTCATGCTTTTCTTACCTCCTAAATCTATGCAAGCTTTTCGTAAGCACGGGGGTAATCAATCACAACACATGAATCTGGTAGTTTAGGCGCGCCCTTATCCTGCAGGACGTTGCTCTCTAGTATCCCTTGTCTCCACACAAAAAAAGCTCTGCCGTTTTGCACTTATTCCCCCTCCTCACTTTGCAGAAATATGTGGCCTCTGGAGGAAGTGCTTTAAATCTAGAGGTATTTCTGGATGCCAGTGAACAAATAGAGCATCTCCTGTCCGCTTCTTCTCACCTGCGGAAGACTAGCAATCGTCTGCTCTCATCGTTATTAAATTCAATAGGATACGTTGAAGACCCGGCTACGGCACATGCGCAAAACGAAAAGTCAGATTTCATCTCCCAGGGCTGTGAATGGGGATGGGGTCTGCAGGAAAACTGGGTTTCTCTCTGCATCCTCCTCGTGGTTTTATTGAAATAGACCTACTGAATGAATGCATTTTTGTTCAGCTATGCAAAAAATGTGGATTTTCATCGCCAGCAGCATCTTTTGTGTCATGGTCCCTCCCCTCCCCCCTCTGTCCCATCACATCCAATCCCACCCTAGCCTGCACCCTCCAAACACAATGAAGAACCCCCCATAGTATGTAATGCACCCACACTTCACATATTCAGGGGAACCTTTTTACATTTTTATATTAATGTTGTCACAGAACATATTTGCACTCATTTGGATTGATTAAATGCAGGGTTCTCAAATTATACTGTTTTTGATAATAACTAGCCATTCTTTCAAAGTCTCAAACATAATGAATGTCAGTGGAATATGAATATGTCTGTGAAACGAGCATGAAAGCTCATTCTTGACCTTGGAAATAGTAGTAAGAGCCACTTGGAAATAATAGTAAGAGCCACTTACTACCTTTTTTCCCCCCAGGTCTTTCCACCCTCTCACCTGGTCTACTTCGTCAAGGTCAAGAAGAGCATTCATAATTTTAATTTATAAGCTGACACAGATGAGAAGTCGTAAAAGCGGATCCATCTCCACGACAACTGGTAACTGAGAAGACTATGTGATACAGCTACAATTTCCTGAAAAGGCTAGTAAGTGGACCTTGAGTTGGGATTTTTTATTGTCAATCTACCATGAAGCTGCTTGTGTGGAATTATAGTTTCTAGGGACATTTTTGTCAAGTGATATGTTGACGACCTTATGGGTTGGTCAGGTGTCCACAGGCTCAGTCTTTTCCACGTTTTCCATTCATTGTCTATGTAAGCAGCCGTGCAATGCATTCTGGTAGTATGACGGCGCGATTCGAGACACGGACCGTCACGCTGGTCGCTCCTCATTTGCATAAAGTTGAGGTCTAGACTACTTGATGCTAATCAGGCGCGTCTGGCGCGACTTGCCGCCTCTGGAAACTCCTGAGAAATTTTTAAACTTACTGTGGTTGATCTAAAATAAAGACAGATTCAGTAACCGCATGGTTTATTTCTTGCATAAAATGTTTTCAGAAACACGTTTCGGTGAACTATTTTCATAATATAAGAGAAGAAAGTTTGGTTGGTTCCGGTTTGAAAGCTGGGAGCAGCAGCCCACGATTGAGAGCGTTCATCCAATCAGGTGCCTATAATGCCTTCTGTCTAGTGGCAGCCCATCGAGACTGCAATGCTTGGAAGCGAGGCGATCCCTTGTGATAAAAACGCCCCTGTGGACATGTACCATTACAGTACATCTACTGTAATAGTATAAGATAAAAATGTCAACAGTTCTGAGTTACTTGGTAAATATTGAGTTATCTAATATAATCCTAAATCAGAACCATTGTTCTTATATTCCATTTTAGAAAGATGTCATAACAGCTTGTTTAAATCATGAATGAATGAATGAATGGGAGATGTGGAAAGAAAAGCCATGTATTTGCTTCTGTCTTTATCTGCTTATTTCTAAAAGGTCAAGGAGTTTGGAGCCTATCCCAGACAGTAAGCATTAGCAGAAGGCGGATAAACTCCTGCCATAGACAAAGTTTAACACATTAATACTCTCATTTACACCTAGGGATGAATCTGAGTCTCCACTTCACCCCGAGGGGTGTGGGAGGAATCTGAGGTTAAGATAAGATAGACTTTATAGTCCCGAAGGAAATTTGTCTTGGCCACCTACAGTATCTGCTGTTAACAAATACAAAATACATTAATACAGTACATACACCGGCTGTCGCCAGTCCACATGCACACAGACACAGTACCTACAGTACATGCATAGACTGCCACCAACCAACAAATTGCATACCGCCGTCATATGACAGGACCCAGATTCATAACTCAACAGCACCAGACTGGTGCGAGAATGAACTCGGTCAACAGATTAACTTAATGACAAGAAGATGAAACGTGGATTTCTTTTTTGTTCGTCTTCAACCATCATGTAAATGCTACAGAATCACAGTTCAGACCATGTGAAAAAGTTGTCTGGGAAAACCCTGCTTTGTTTTATATTGAATCACCCTCCCAACCAGACAAGAAAAACAAGACTCTTGATCGAATTAGGCTTAAAAGTTTAAATGTATATTAAATAACAAGACTTTGATCCTGTTACATGACTAGCAGAGCATGAATACATCAGCTGCTTTGAATAAAACCGTCAAATCAGAACAATGAGACCTAAAAGAGGCTAAAAAAAAATCCCCTTAGAGCTGAGGAGAGCCATGGTTAATATAATAAAATATACAAATATTTCATTTTTGTGTATTATTTAATCTGAAATCTGCCAATCTGTTAATTTCAGGAGGTCATAGTAAAGTCAAAACCCCAACTTTTAAATATGTCTCTATAAAACTTAATTCCTTTTTTAGATTTCATCAAATCAGTTTTTAATCGGTTTCATATTACAAACAGAGAAGTGTTTTAACTCACAATAAACCATGAATCCTTTAAGTTGTACCATGACATTTGAAGTGATGTGTTTTTCACATGACAGTCTGTGGTATGCAGTTTGGAAAGTACCCTCTCCTCCTAATATAACACACATGTGCTTTTAGTGTATAAAATGCTTTGATAAGAGAACAGAACTGATGTCTCCAACACTTCACTCACCTTTCTTTGGAGGTGGTGGAACCTCCGGCGGTCTCTCTTTGGATTTCTTTGGGACGTCAAAGGCATTCTTTATTTGGGACACTTTCACACTTGGACCCTCCTCTGCCACCCGAACCAGAGCTTTGGCCCCTTCTGGTTTGACCCGGGTCTGATGTCTCTGCATTTGATTTCTTTCTTTGATCATTTCCGCCACAGGCTTGTACGATTCCGCCTCAGTGCCATATCCTGCATCCCTACCGCTACTGTGGTTGTCTTTACGCTTACCATAGTTACCATGGCTGTCGTTGCTGACTTGTGTGCTGACTCTTTCAGGAAGGCGCTCAGGGTAGATTTCTCTTTTCCCTGAACAAGCAGGTTTTGGTGGTTTGATTTCATTGCGTGATGATGGGACCTCGGGTATGTGAAGATTCTCTGCGGACGCAAAATGATTTGGGGGCTTTCTCGAAGCAGGAGGAGGCGAGCTTTTAAATCTGGATCGCCTCTCCAGGAACACTCTTCTCTCCAACATGTCCAGGTCTTGCGGCTCTTCCTCCGGAGACAGCTTTGCCATACGCTCACAGTAGTCAAAGTCGACCATGTCTCCGT
>CAKALG010043169.1:0-22449 GCA_916700815.1 Helicolenus hilgendorfi
GTGTCTCCCTGCGGGCGCAGGAGGCTGAGGCAGGAAAAGCCAACACTAGGATCAGATCTAAATCATGTTCATGGAGAGACCTTCGTCTGGTCAGCTAACATTACTGCCAAGCAGCTGAAATATAGAGTGATATTGTGGTTTTAGCTGACGTGTGTTTCCTCACTGTTTTGAGCGATGCTCGTTCAGGTACCGTAAATTCCGGACTATTAAGCGCACCTGAATATAAGCCGCACCAACTAAATTGAAAAAGAAAAAAAAAATTGTACATATATAAGCCGCAGGTGTCCACGTTGTAACATGAGATATTTACACAGAAAGATGGTACAAATAAAGTTTTTTTAATTTTTTTTTAATTAACGAAATGCTTGTTTTCTGAACAATGCCTGTAACACGGCAGTTACACAGCAGTAACACGTCAGTGTCACTTTCGTCTCGAGGTGAATTTGTGCTGTCCAAAACGAACAGTGCTTTTTAGCCGGGCCGTTAGCCCGTAAAACTCTATAGATTAGCCGCATCATTGTATAAACCGCAGGGTTCAAAGCGTGTGAAAAAAGTAGCGGCTTTTAGTCCGGAATTTACGGTATATTTAGAGCGAGCAAGCGCGAGCCCGACGCTGACTTCACGGCCACAGATGTCGCTGTTAATCAGCAATTCTGAAAGTTACAAATAGTCCCTTTAAAGAGAGACATTACGTATTAAAGTTTGACAAAGAAAAGGAGCCGAGAAAAACAAAGACAGTAACATTAGCATACAATAAGAAGAGGCTAGGCATCTTAAAAATGTCAGTTTTCCTTTAACCAAGAGGAATAGCCTTGTTTTCATTGTGATGACAACGTATGTTTGAATTTATGCGATGAGTTTTGACAGGGTTCAAGAAGTCAAATTGGCTGGAGAGTCATCACAGAGGAACTAGATGAAGTGAAAACATGAAAATCATTTAAAAAAAAAAAAAAAATGTAGTCAGGAGGTTTTCACACAGCAAAACCAATCCACTATGCACATATCATGAAAATGGATTCCAGCCTCTTTGATATCATATCATCTTTCATTAAATTCCCAAAATGAAAGCAAGCAATTGCCTTTAAGCCCGGCAGCTGATTGTTAATAGAAATTAATGGTGAAATGTGAGCTGGAAAGTAAAAATACGGAACTCTCCTTCAGCAGTGAGGCAATCCTTTAAAAACTGCCAGAGACGCTATTTTTTTACATTATGTGAGTTTACAATTTTCAAGCTGCCCCACCTGGATGGTTCATCATAAGGAAAAATAATTGGATTGAACAGAAACCTGTGAGAGCAAACAGAGAAATGCTGCTTTAAGTGTTTTGTTGATTGCCTCTCCTCGTTTTATCTGACCAGCGAATTATGTCGTGGAACAGAGGCTGACCTTGGCTAATTGTTTCATCCAAAACATACTTCAAACCTGTCTGTGTACAGTACATGTTCAAACCCGTTGGGAATGTAAAGCCAATTTATGATTGTAGTGTGCGGAGGCAATCAATAGATTCATGTTTTTCCCTCTACACATTTTACTGTCCAATCAATTTTCAGAATGATGCGCCTGCAAAGGTGCTTTTCTGAAAGCAAAGATGGTCAATGAGCTTCTGTTTTGAACTGCAATTTGCTGGTGGCTTATTTCTGAGACGCAGTATAAAACAACAGAAGTAAGAGACATTCATAAAGCATCACTGACATGTATTTATGTGTGTACAATGTGTGTGAACATCAAATTAAGAGTCTCAAAGATATTTCATTTCTACCTCAGTTACAATGATATTAATGGTTCATTAATATTGTTAACTCTTGTACTCTTTGACCTGCATTCATTGCATGAATTGTGTAAATTAGTATATATATAAAATTGAGAAAGCATTTTTAGAGGGAGAAACTGGAACAAGTGAGACTTTTCCTTGACAAATCACATAAACAGTTAATTAATGAAAATGTTTAATTGATTTTCTGTTGATTGACTAATTGCTTCAGCACTACCCTTCACATATATGCAAAAGTAGAGTACATAAGGTGCAGTAAATAAAAGGTATATTTAAGATGGATGGAGCAGCTTTAGTTTACAGGTTCTGATCATGTTCAGGATTTTCTTTACAAGGATAAATATATGTGGTTATTCGTATCCCTGTGTATGCGATTCTAATATCATCCAGGTTTTTTGATCATCTGAACACGCTTGTCTTTGACTCCTCCGCATCCAGAAAATGTCACCTCTCCACAGAATTCAACAGCTGTTTTCTGGTTACAATATATTTTATTCGTCAGACTTTCTCTTTCATTTCAGCATGTAATAAAAGCTTTCTATATATAACACATTTCTAAACAGAGTTACGAAGTGCTGATGAAAAAAAAAAGGAATTAGCTACAATAACTTGTTAAGGAAGCAGCTGCACCCAGAATGGGCAGATAAGTACTCAGCTAAGTGCCAGGACAAGTGCTTAAAACAGGTTTATAAAAGCAGGATTTAATGTTTACATGAATAATACAAAACCAGGATACTACAACAAATCACTGACTGTATATAAGAAGTGGACGTAGTCACCATGACGTCACCCATTGATTTGAGGACTGCCGTTTTGAAGCCTCGAGTTTGGTATTTTGCCATCTTGGTTTTTGGCAGTCGCTATGTTGGTCTTTTACAACCGGAAGTAACACAAGAGGGTAGAGTAAATTACAACCGAACACTGAATAAGACATTTTTAGGTGACCAAAATGTTCCAATAAACTTTCATGAACTGAAAACACACTGTGAAAGGGTTAAAGTTGTAAGACGAAAACACAGACAACTCCCAGAACGGACAACGCCGTGGTAGCGACCTGTCAATCACAAGGTAGCCCCGCCCTAAAGCATCCCCTGCTTTATGGTCTATTTGACTCTAATGGGACCATAATTTACTAAATGAACATCATGCTGTATTGAAGAAGACTTGAAACTAGCGATTAAGACCATAAACTCATGTTTACAATGTTTACTGAGGTAAAAAATCAAGTGAGAAGTAGGCTCTCTTTCTCATACAATCAGACTTCTTTTTGCAACCAGAGTAGTCATCACTGCTAGCTGTTAGAAAGTATGCAGGTGTAAGGCACTTCCGCATTGGCTTGTCTTCTCAGACCCCAGAGTTTCCCACTGCAACAAACAAATCATAATCCGGAAACCAATGTGCAGAATTACAACATAATCACTGTTTTTTGTGGATCATACACATAAGATGAACTCTTTATATTCTAGCCGTGTCATAGTGTCGACAGGTTGTAAGATGTAAATTAATTTGCAGTAATGCCATCACTAATTGTCTCACGTAACTTCAGTTTGAGGACATTACTGTATGATTTTATTAACACATCAGTGAAGACAAACACTGTACATCTGTATTTCTGTGGAGTGTAGAAGGCAGGCAGAACCTGTTCATTTATTCTGTTTCATGGTTCATGTCTATGCCTCTCTCTCTCTCTCACACACACACCACACACACCCACACATACTCCACCATGACTGTCATCAAACATGCTCTTTCTCATCCATCTTTTATTCTCTATATTCACTGTCAAGCTGCCATGACATTGTCTAGTACAATGCACTTTAAATATGCATTGCATGGGCGTCAAGTTCAGTTCAGCGTGTGTTTGTGTGATTTGAGAGCTGCGGCAGAGACTATAGGGCTTGAACAGGTACAGTATGTGAGCAGCTATGAACTGACAACCTTGAGCTTTAATGGATAACAAGGACTTCAAAGTAGCGAAGGCACGTGTGTCACGCAGCGCCGGTTTCCCCGTTTCATTCTGGGGTTCAACAACAGATTTTATACGACTCTCGTTTCTTTTTTGATCAGAGTGCAGGTTCTCATATATAATCTGCGGCACCTCAGTGGCTGGGAATAGCAATGGAGCAGGTGTCATGCTCGCCTGACAGCAGGTTAACTCAACCAATCTCCAAAATCCATTCAGCCCTTTTGTGTTTGACATCTAATAAGCCCTGACTTAAATTAAAAGCCCATTAATGCCACCTAATCGGGCTTTGCCGTGTTCTCTGCACCACCCCTCATTGCACTTCCTCCATGAGGAATTAGCCTGGGCTGTACCTTCCCTATAGTACTCACTGCACAGTTCCACAGTTCACTCCATTATAAAAGTTTCCAGACTGAGTGGAAGAAAGATTAGACAGTGATGTAATGGAGAGCCACAGAGACAAAAGACAGACTACTCCTTTTGCAGCACAATTACTTGCTACCTTATAACTAACTAGTGCAGTGCCTGTTTGGAACAGGCCGATTGCTCAGCCTCCGTTACTGCTGCTTGCAGCTTTCTCGGGAACCGTTCATCCAGACAACTCGAACACTGCTCTTCCTTGTCCTCAGCAATACACCTGACATGACATAGTCGCATCCCCTAAAAATGCTACAGTGTATGCGTCCTTTTGGGTGCAAAAGCTCACACAAATATTGACGGATAGCGAACTGAAGCCTCAAGTTCGGCATTTTGGCCGTCACCATCTTGGTTTTTGGCCGTTGCCATCTTGTTTTTTTGCAACCAGAAGTGACACGAGAGGTTGGAGCTAAGTACAACCAACATTTTAGGTGATTAACAGTGTTACAATTTACTTTCACAAATTGAAAACCTGACAACGCCTATGTAGCGACACAAGGCTTTAAGAATACCGTGCTTTATCGTCTATTTGACTTTAAATGAGACCATAATTTACTAAATGAACATCATGCTGTATTGAAGAAGACTTGAAACTAGCGATTGAGACCATAAACTCATGTTTACAATGTTTACTGAGGTAATAAATCAAGTGAGAAGTAGGCTCATTTTCTCATAGACTTCTATATAATCAGAATTCTTTTTGCAACCAAGCGTCGCCCCCTGCTAGCTATTAGAAAGAATGCAAGTTTAAGGCACTTCGGCATCAGTTTCACTATTCAGACCCGGAGGTTGCCACCTGCAAGCGACAGCTGCAGATTTCATTTCCTCAGCAACAGCTACCATAGCAGTGTTGCTTTGGGAGACTCTTAAGGGTCTGCCAAGACATGCAAGAAGAGGGTCATGTGACCGTTGATCTACAGCAGCACTAGTGCTACAAAGCTCCTCCACTGGCACTCTAGAACTTCTTACAGAATAAGATAATATCAGCCTATTTAGCAAGCTACAATAAAGTAGCGTAAGGATGCCTTTCGCCTTGCATGGTCGCCCTTATTGTGAGAGCAGAATGTATATATCAGACAGTCTTACAAAACTGTGGCTTATGTTCAATGACAATTTTTTCTTTACGTCCAATTGTTTGCCACAATATCTACATATTGTAACTACCCTACAGTTAAGGTTAGGGAAATATTGTGGTTATTGCAAACCATCTATCATTAAGGTATGGTTAGACAGTGTTTTAGGCTACTAAGTCACTTGGTTATGGTTTGGGAAAGGTCGATGTTACGGTTAATGAAAAGGGGAATGTCTTTGATGGCACACAAACTCTGCTCTCTTGCATGAATGTTGGATTTGCTTCACACCCATCCACCCACATGATCCCCACACCCTCACATTTTGCCTCGCTACATAAAGGGAGCACTACTTCCTGCACTGACACTGAACATTTAACATACATTGTGAAATCGTCCAACATAAATACAGTTTGGGATCTGGTTTGGCACATTGGAGTGGCCCCTTGAGAGGGACCCAGGACACTTTGATTAGAGGTAGGAACATATGTGTACAGCACATGCACCAGGACACCCTGTTATTTAATGCATTTCCATCCATTCCCCTACTACTGTTGAGAGTCCTCACCAGAAAAACTAAAGCATTCATCAAATGATTATCGTGACATTGTTATACTGCCACAAAACGTCCTCAAGAGAAACTCAGGGTGGACAGCGATTTTGACACCTGAGGCAATGAGGTCCAAGGTCAGAAAACACTCGTATGAGTTGTTTTGGAACAGTTTTTCAGAGGGCTTTGACAAACGATTGATTTTGTCATTTAGGAATGAGTAAGTCATGAGTGTCTGAACCCCAAGTCAATAGAAGTAACACAGCTAAAGTAAATCTGATGTAATGTTTTTCAAAGTTCCAAGGACTCCAAAGACTCAGAGTACTATACCACCCATTAAATCATCCTTTGAGTTCTTTTTTTTGTATGACAGGTTAGAGAAGCAGAACTGTTCGAGGACACATCCGCTCTTTTGTTCACGAGCTGCTTTGATTAAGTAATCTAAAAACCTAAGGTGAGAACAAAAAATGTAATAGAATTAATTTCCCCTGAAGTCCATTAATTCTCTGACTGAGAATGCTAAACTCGAGTGCACCTTGGGACCTTGTTTCAGTTGATTCTCCATCAAACTTCGAGTCATACTGAGGAAATGTTTTTTCTACTGTACGAGTTTCTCTTGGTGCAAGACAGCAATGACAAAGTGCCTCTAAACCTATTGCTTTGAAACACATCAGAGAAAAAATAATGCTTGTTGGCACATCTAATTCATCAATGCACCACTACACCACCATTTTTTCCTGCTTCAATGGTGATGCATTTTTGTTCACGTTGCCTCGGCAACAATCAATCTGCAAAAGAGACTCTGAAAATGTTCTTTACCGGCAGTTTGACTTAGTCAATTATCTGTCAGCTCAACTTATTAGCGACACTTCAAATGAATCATTGGAAATGTATTTTCATATTGCAGAGGACTCTTCACCTCTTCTTGACCCATATGACCACGGATTGTCCACATTACCTTTCTTCCCATCTACGATGAGCACCCCTTAAAGACGCACTTCATGCCAGTCGCAAACGTCGACAGCAAACAATGTGCTGTGGTATCATACCTTTAGCCAGGTGACAGGAATCCATCCTTAAAAATCAGTAGCTGTACAAATGTTTTGGAATCAAAGCTTGCAGCTGGGGAGCCACTAGAAATTTAGCAGGCTTGGAACCACCTCGGCAACAGCTCTGACACAATGATTATCCTTGCTACACCTTCCATATTCTGGGGCCTCTGTCCGCCTCTCGGCACCCTGAATCATTTAGGGTTTCCACCCTCTCGATGCCCTCACTGCCTGCAATCATTTGACCCTTCTTGCCACCTATTTTTTAAAACGCTGTTTTATACAGCGAGGGCCCCATTTCTTTCTCTGTGGTCTTCGTAGGGTTAAATGGGGGCAATGTAATTAGCCCAGCCCAGCATCTAAGAAATCACATCCATATTGGACGTTTCTGCACCTCACAATGTACCTTCAATGCCAACATTCAATGCAGGAAGTAGTGTGTCCTTTATGTAGCAATACAGAAAAGTAAAGTTGTGGAACTCAGGGTAGTGGGTGGGCATGTGCTGCAGTGTGTCTGACTTTCACGCAGGAGACAGTTTGTGTCCCATCACAGATCTGCAATTAATGTTGATATCTTAATTGAGAATGAACACAATCTTTCCCTTACTTCAAACGAGTGTTTTAGGTGCCCAACTTCAATTACACCTAAACAATAGTGTATTTGCCATAACCATGATATATCCCCAACCTTAAAGATAACTTATTATGCTTATTTTCAGGTGCATACTTGTATTTGGGGTTTCTACTAGAACATGTTTACATGCTTTAATGTTCAAAAAACACTTTACTTTTCTCATACCGGCTGTGCTGGAGCAACTCTGATTGGTCAGCTGGCCCACTGTTGTGATTGGTCAACCGAATCAAACTCTATGGACTCCACTTCAGCTCAGCTCTAACCTGTTTGTTTGAGGCAGCGTGCCAAACTAGCTGCTTGGCAAATTGTGTTACTTGGTGACATCACCATGTTACGGAAGAAAAGGCGGAACTTCAACCAAGGTGTTTCATGCAGTTCAGGAGCATTGTTTCTGTGGGGGAGAGTAACTCAATTTGCCGTGAACTTTGCAGATCTTTTACATGCACAAAAAACCCCGATATAACACAATCAAGGAAAGGGAAAAAGCACAAAAGCATAGTAAGTCCCCTTTAAACATTGTTGCCATGCTCAAAAAGGGAGCATTTTAAAAACCTTGGCATTGTACATGAGTGAGTCATACTCATGCAATACCGCCCTGACAGAAAGTCCTTGTACCATGCCATACGTTTCATGTAAAGTAAAGCAGTCCAATACAAAACATTCAGCTTACAATAGAGTTGAATCAACATTTCTCTGACAAAGTCTAGCAAAAGATGAATATGTTCAGGTCTTCTGTGAGGCTGTTTTACCGGGCTACATTATATTGTACAAGTTTTTTTATATATCCATCTAAATCAATATCTACATGTGAGCAGAAAGAATTGCTGCACTACATCACTGACAGAGCTCATTGTCCAACACAAATCCCTGGCACCGCCTCCCCCTACCTCTCCTGTACTCTGCTACTACACTGGCTTTATATTGGCAGAAACAATAAAGTCTAATTTTTCTCATTTTCACATTAAAGCAAGTAAGAGCTGGCTAATTCGAACACAGACCCGACATTAATATCAAGTACAACTGCAAAATATAATCTCAAAAAATTCTGTAATAAAAATGCCACTTTAATTGTTTGCATTCTAGGTTTGGTTTCTAAAAAAGTAGCTGAAGCTGGTTGTTCACTGCAGCACTGTCCTCCATTGCTGAGCAGCTGAAATAGAGAGTGGAAGACTGGTAGTGTTGCAGTTAATAGTTTTTGTCCGAAAGCAGAGTTCAGGCCAGCAAGTGACTTTTGAAAGCCAGAAATCCATCTTGCAAAGGAATCGTTTAGTCATTGGTATCGATCATCAC
This sequence comes from Helicolenus hilgendorfi, assembly GCA_916700815.1. Taxonomy (NCBI): domain Eukaryota; kingdom Metazoa; phylum Chordata; class Actinopteri; order Perciformes; family Sebastidae; genus Helicolenus; species Helicolenus hilgendorfi. The sequence continues at coordinate 8,744 of CAKALG010043169.1, forward strand.
GGCTTCCAAACCCAGTAGATATTAATGTGCTTTTGTCCTAAGGGGCAGTAAAAACATTATACCTCATCTGCTAGATGCTGAGTATATTTAAAAATGCAGTATTTAAGAATTTTTCACTTGTCGAGGATGCGCTGTAAGTACAGTATGTGTGAGAGCGGGTTTCAAAATGCCCATATTTAGATATATATAGTGATGAAGAAAAATATGTCTGACTATTTAACAACTCTTTACTCATTTACACAGTTAAAGCGCTACATGCATTTTGTTTAATGCGTGGCTTTTTTTTCTTAATTCATCAAGGGTATTGGGTTGTACATTCTAATGAGAAGACCGTGTGAGACATCCGGATGTAGAAGGAGCACTAGGCTACGCTTCAGTCAGATCTTTAAGACAGACAGTCCGCACTGTTGATCAGATTGGATCTGTGTGACCAGAAATTGGCAGCCTATCTGCATGGTTTGCTGTGGTAACGGCAGAGGTGTCAGTTACTACATAGCTACGCTGGTGACGCCGCTTTCCAACTCTGAAGCATGAGAAGTGGAAGTTTATCATTTCGCCCTCCAAACAATCGCATTGTCAAGTCACAGTGCAGAACTTATTTTTGGAGTCTTTCCACAGATTGTTGTTCTCTGTAGCGCTCTGCTAGTAGCAGCACGGATTCTGCTCAGCCCTTCCATCACTCTATAGATTTGAAGTTGTCTTTGTGTATCGCGTTGCTAGTGATGCAAAAGACGCTTTGAAATTGTATTTGAGCGTCCAGAGAGTCCAGACTGAAACACAGGTCTGCAGGTAGAAATCCACTGATGTCGAGGTCTGGCCGAATCTTTTTTTCCCGCACATAAATGTTCCACAGGGGTGTGCAAGCATCCATAAAAACCTACAAAATCATTTTTTTTTAATTTCTGTGCAAATGTTTTGGACTAAATTCCGTGCTTGTTGTGAAACGGCTTTAATTCTTGTTTTCCTTTGGAATTTCCCTCTAGCAGTGTCCTCAAATCTTCCCTCTGAACGTTTGTGACACAAGTATAAATTCTCCAAAAGTAGAAATATTCCAGAAAAGGTTCCAGCGCTTCATCAATGTCATTTGGTGCAGCAGTGGAGTAAATATACACCTCTGCTAATATCTTCATATGCTTCATATGTAAACAGATAAAGCAGTCATTTTCAAGCAGAGCATCCTCAAGGAGATCGCGGTGATAACACCAGTTGTGAGCAGGCTTTCTGTCAAAACAAGCAAGAGAAAGTAATATTTGACCTCCCATCCCTTGAGCTCTTTGAAGCTCAGAATAGATTGAGTCAACATACATGTGAGTTTCAGGGTTGTATGAAACTACGTAAGGCTCTCACGAGAATCAACAGACACATCTCGTCTCCCATGGCACCGCAGTGCTTGCGCACTTTACTCCACAGAAACAGCTCTATCTGTTTAATTATCCTCCTCTGAGGCATCAACACATCTCAACTGCCACCCCCACCACTCATGAATTAATGATGCACATCTCTGGTTGTTATTAGTAAGCTGCATTGGGAAACAGACTGGTCGAAGTTAATTTGAAATTCAACTCTAAAAAAACCTGAGGTGCTTGTTGTTTTCCACTGTAGTGATTTTTAAAACAACAAATATACTCCTTCATTTGTTTCAACAAGATGTGCAGCCCTTCAGGGATACAAGGTCAGCTGGCAGTAATCTTGTCTTTAAAGTTGTCATAATGGATACACACATGAGTTAATTAATAACACCATGGAAGTATTGTGGTTCAAAAGTGGTCCTGGGTGAATTGAGGATTATTTCTTTGTCAGTGTCAGTGCTTTTATTTTGAAATGAAAGCAGAAAGTGTTGATTTAAAAATAAATAAATCATGTCTGTTACATATTCTACAGATACAGACGTTGAAAGTGCAGCAATGTTGCTGACACTCAATATACTGTCAAAAGATCACCTTCACTGCCTGTGAACTAGCTGCTTCAGTCCATATTTGTTGGCATTTAGCCTTTCAAAAACAACATTTTCACCGCGGTAAAAACGGTTTACTCTCCCACACACAAATGTATTAACGGGGCAGCAATCTATCAGCACCATAAACTACATTTATATCACCACAATAACCCAAAATAATATTTTTTAGGGTGATAATGTCATAAAGTATGACAGACAGACATATTGGGTGAACGCGGTGGGAGATGAGGAGAGACTGGTGTGTATTTTATTTCTGAAAACTGGCAGCTGACTAAATGAGACCCAACAAATTAAGAAGACATTTTTAAGTGTTACATCCCTGCAGTCACAGCAATAAAAAGTGGTTTGATAAAGTTTAAGTAGAAGTGTTTGTGCATGTGTAAAGGTGTTCATTAATATTCACTCCAGCTAGGTTTCACAATGCTGAAAATCAAGTTTTAAGACAGCAAAGAAGTCTCAAAAGGGCCTAAAGAGCAGAGTTTCTGGCTGACAATATCTGCTGAGGTCTGCATTAAGTTGAATAAGGATCAGAGTGTGCTGGATGTACAATTCCTCACCTCTCTTCAGCCCTAGAGAAAGGGCATCATCTCACTCTGATTGTCCAAGAGGGGAAATGCACCAAGATGCTCTTGATTCTTAATGAGGAGTCAGTCTCCACACCGTGCACAACAGGTGATCTAAATAACACTCCAATCAACTCAGGGACATCCAGCTAAAATGAACTGGGAAAAAGGGAAATGACAGCAAACCAAAGAATGATGGACTGCTACAGGCCAGTTTCTTCTCTAAGCTTCACTACACACATTTAGTTAGTTAGTTACTTAGTTTAGTGGTCGTTTAGTTGTTTGTTAGTTCATAGCAATTGTTATTCTTCATACTGTCTCACATTTAAGTTAATCCTTAACTCTCTATGGCATGAATTTTTATTTTTGGGAAAAAAAATATTTCACCCCATTTTTGGGAGCTGATAATATCATACCAAACCAGATTTTGGTTTGTTGCCTCAGGGCAACAATGTGCTACAAGGTTACTGAAAAATCAAGGCTTTTTATACTACATTGGTAACACTTAATTTAACGGGTCGGCAAATTTCATGGTAGTCAGGCGATAATTAGCAAGTAACCTGTTTGAAATTTCTTTGAAATTACTGCTAAATTACCCCAATATTTACCTAAAAGTTATAGAAAAATACTTTATTATAAACATGATTTGATAATTACTTAGGCTTGAGAAGCGGCTGCTCTTCATCGGAGGTGGAAAACCAAAAATAATAGGAGACACTTCTGACCAGGCACAAATCTCCCCATTGTGTGACTTATAGTCCACACAAATGTAACCTGGTAGCTAATGTCATGATTCAGGGAGTTTTTAAAGACATTTTTATTTTCTAATTATTATCTATTTACCAGCAGAAATGGAAAACAATTTCAAATAGGTTGCTTGCTAATTATCACCTAATTATCATGAAATTTGCAGACCAGTAAAAATGAAGTGTTACCAGTACATTTGAGTGGAATAAGGAAAACAAGCAATAAATGCATATTGACAAACCACAAATGGTTCCAACCAATCACAATTAGAAAACAAATGTCTTTATTTCAAATAAAGTGATAGTGATTGATACGGTGTAATTTCAAACCAAACACTGGAAGTGAAATCTAGAACCAGTATTACCATTACCTCCAGTAACCACAAATGTTACCTCCAAGTCAGGAAGGCCCTGAAAACAATCAGCTTCTTACCTAAAAGGATCCAACATGAACACGTTTCTGCGACTGGTTAACATGTCTTTGTTTATTTTATTCTCCACTACTGTTTCTGCCCTTTAAAATCTGTAGTTTGCGAACTGTAAACAATAGAATAAATCAAGTTATCCTGCTGGATTTGTTTATTGACTGTCAGAAACTGTCATAAATAATGTGAACAATCTGTGCTCAAGCCTGCTCTTTGCATTTTACTTTCTCGTATTTGAGTCCCTTATTATCATGTAGTGAGGATTTTTTATGACTCATAAATGCTTAATTGTTAAATTCTGTCCTCTATAGTTAAGTTGTCATCCCCTTCTCTTCTTTAATATATGCAGGCTAAGCATGCGAACTGGGTTTCTGCCTCATGGCGTTATACTTTTTTCTGAGTAAACCTTGTCTGTTTTTTTGTATTGTTTTTGCTTTGCATATGTCTGTGTGCACGCACATTTGTGTTTTTGTGCTCTGGTGAGGCTCTCTCCTTTTCTCATCCCTCTCTCATTACACCAGCTGTTTATGCATGCAATTGCCATACCTTTATCTTTTTTTGCAGCATAAATACTATAAAATTTTAAAGAGTTATTCGTCTGAACATTAGGAGCCTTCAATGAAAAATCAACCTTCCGAGAGCCCGAGTTTCTCTGGCTCTCACTCTTCCCAAAACTTGGTTAAACGGTAGTATTTCCATGATTACAGAACCACCTCCTGTTGTTAACCAGCATCTAAAATACCATTTGCAACATCTTTTATGATGTAACATTGATCCTTTTATTGATCAACCTCAGTGTTGTTTAAATCACAGCTTAAACAGACTTCACTTCTACTTTATAGCCACCATAATGTCATACAATTGTATTTATACCGTATATATTAATTCAAAGAGGCAGACACATTGACCTTTTATTTGATTGTTTATTTCATTTTTAATGAAGTTTTATTATATATGTATTTGGGAGTAATTTAGATTTTCCAATTAGCCCGAAGTGCATATCTTTGGATGGTGGGAGGAACCTGGACCACCAGGAGAAAACCTTTACATAACTATGATTGATTGAAGCAGATAATTTAGAGTTTCCAATTAGCCTAAAGTGCAGATCTTTGGATTTTTAATCGTGGGAGGAAACCTCAGCACCAGGAGAAAACCCACGCAGACAGACACAGGGAGAATATACAAACTCCGCACAGCCGGACAGGTGGAGGTGATTCTGTGAGGCTGCAGTGCTAATCGCTGAGCCGCTGAGTCGCTCTGAATTTGATATGATAGAAGGAGGGGATGGAGGAGGGAGGTGGGGGTGGAGAGGAGAGAGTCAAATAGACCATAAAGCAGGGGATGCTTTAGGGCGTGGCTACCTTGTGATTGACAGGTTGCTACCACTTGTCCGGTCTGGCAGTTGTTCATGTTTTCGTCTCAGAACTTTAACCCTTTCACAGTGCGTTTTCAATTTGTGAAAGTTAATTGTAACATTTTGTTCGCCCAAAAATGTCTTATTCAACGTTCGGTTGTACTTAGCTCCACCCTCTCGCGTCACTTCTGGTTGCAAAAAACCAAGATGGCGAGGGCCAAAATGCCGATATTAAAGCTTCAAAACGGCAGTCCACAGACCAGTGGGTGACGTCACAGTAACTACCTTCACTTCTTAAATACAGTCTATGGTCCTGAGGTGTCGTTATCGCAAGCTTCATTGTTTCATGTTTAATACACTTAACTGGCTACCACTTCACTTTAGGAGACATTTTCATTTGTTGCTCTTTTGTCTTCAAATGCATTTAATTCAACTATCCTTTATATTTAAACAGCTTTTAGTTCCATTAAGATCGTCATATTTCACTTAGACGTACTCAATCAACTTTGTATCGTGCCTAGAATGTTTAAAGAAGTTGGGAGAGTTGCTTTTAAGTTTTAAAGCACCATCAGACTAGAATAATTTGCCTGAGTCAAATCGATAACTTCTTTCCACGAAGACTTCTTTGCTTGTTTATCTTAAATCTCTCTGTTCTTGGTTTTGATTGCATTTAGCTGTGGCCCAGAGGGGAGAGCAGGTCGTCCATCAATCTGAAGGTCGGTGGTTCGATTCCCGGCTCCTCTGGTCACATGTCGATGTGTCCTTGAGCGAGACACTTGCTCCCGAAGGCTTCGGTATGTAAGTGAGTATTTAGATTAGAGAAGTTGGCACCTTGCGTGGCAGCCTCTGCTATCAGTGTATGAATGTGTGTGTGTGTGTGTGTGTGAATGGGTGAATGCTGACATGAAGTGTACAGCGCTTTGAGCGGTCGGAAGACCAGAAAAGCGCTATATAAATGCAAGTCCATTCACCTTCAATTACAGTTTTAGTCGACTCAGTACTTTGACGTGTTATTTTATTATAATGGTCATTGTTTTCATTTTCATTATTTTCATTGTATGTTGGTGTGGTTTGGGATGGCGGGACAGCCCTTATGTATATGTCCTAATGCACATGTCCTTGTTGATGTTCAACACAGTCTCACAGCAGTTCATGAATTAGTCACAAAATTGAATCTATTTGATTCGAGCACGTAGACACGAATTTCCTTTTTTTTCGTGACGCTCAGCAAAGCTTTCAACAACATATTTTTTGTGCATTTTCCTACAAATGTCCAGTAACATGTGACGCATGTGTCAATTTCCGCTACATAATTTTCAAAATAAAACTACTAAGTTATGTTTATGAAAAGATCTCGGTTTGGGTTAAAATAACACCGGAAGTGTTGTAACTTAAATACAGAAGTTACGTGACAAATAAATACATTTTGACTTGTGGTTTCACACAGGTCACGATCACCAGTCTCCTGGGCATAGTATGTCCTGTGTTTTTTGAACCGCCCATCCACACCGACCTCCTCCAGACGCGGCGTTTGCCGCTCTTTATACTTCCCGGTTTACAATTACGTGGATTACATACGAATTAACTTCGTGCTGACCGTCACGAAAAAAATGGGAAATTTGTGTCTATGTACACGAATCAATACGTTACATTTTGTGACTATTTCATGAACTGAGTGCGACTGTTGTTAATATGTCGATTGTTTTGTGCCGTTGAATTGTTTAATATATCATAATTAGTATCATTTATGTGCTTAAATGTTAACTTCCGTGTTGTGTGCCTGAAAACGAGATGGTTTATCTGAAGGGTTTTACCCTCTAATTCAATTTTTAAAGAAAAATAAAAAGAGTGCTCCCATAGAGACTGCAGTTCTTGTATCATATTGATGTAGCACCCCACTTGTGAGAAAAGCCTTCGGCTGATGAAAAGGTGTTGAGTGATACATTTCTCAGGATTGCCCTGTAACTCTAAACGCAGGCAGATTGTATTCATTACAAATCCAGCACACTTTAATAACGGAGAAATGACTGAGGCATGGTGACTTCAGATCTTCCTGATCATCAGTGTCAGTGCACGATTCTTCAAATGATACCCAGATCTCTTTTCAATATTAGGACATAGAGTTCATTGAAGTGTTCTGTTTCTGTTGGGTTAAGCTGCTCTCACTGTCTCATTGTAATTACTAACAGGAAAGCACTTAGTCTCTGTGGCAGTGCAGCTTTGAATGTTACGTGAAAAATGTTTACTGACTGAGTCTGATTTGATTAAAATTAGCAGACGGACAGCACGCTGATCGGTAAGTAGGATGCTATAACATCCAAGCTATTTACCTGATACAAAGAGAACCTTTTAGAAAGCAATCTCAATCACATTGCAGATAAAGGATACGGCATTATTCTGTATTTTTCTTCCTGTCAACAGATGCTGAAATAAACTGAAAAATCTGCCACAAATATATAATTTCTTCTGAGTTGAACAGATATTTTTCTGATAATTCTCCTCAGTTTTTGTGTAGGGAAATGCACTATAGAGTATACACTACTGCAGCTTTTGAGGGGTATGTTTGTAGAAACAGTGAGCAGAGAGCTTCTCATCTCTTTGTGGGCATTTCCCATGGCGGTGGTTGACTGACATTTGAGTGCCGGCATTGCTAGGAGACGCGCTGTCAACTTCCACCGTGAGCTACCAACTGTCCTGTATAGCCTATGAATATTAATACAAGATGCTTTTTCAACAACATTGTTTGGTTTTATTCGGTAGAAAAAAACAACCTACAGTACACACAACATATTTGTCCACAAACAAACATAAAAACGCAGTTTCAATCCAACATATGGTTGGTTACGTACTTTAGCGATTTAAGCCATCTGTCCCTTTTCATTACAATAAACATTTGGGAAGACCCATCACACTGTTAAGTTTGTATTCCACTAAACTGAAATTATATTACAAACTATTACAAAGGTATTGGATCAGCCCAATTACCAAGCACCAACATTGTCAGTCGGCCCCTGGAGAATACAAAATGTAGGGGCGCATAAACAAATAAAAGTTGAATTTCTTCTTTTTTGTAGCTCATTTTGACCAAATAAGTCAAAATGAACAATGGAGGTATTCATTTAAATTGAGTTTGACTGTTAAAAAAAGGCTCAGTATTTCCTAAAACAGGAGGACACTGCAGTTTTTAAGAAACATTTCTCAAACAGGAATACATAGTGCATTTGTAAGGGACTATTTTCAGCTTACACACTTGGTGCTCTCGTCATTGGAGTCATTGTTGGCGCTGGTCTTTACATGAGACTATTATAGACTAGATTATAGATTATCTTTTATAGACTTTACATCCATCTACCCACACATGATAATTGACCATGGTAATGTCGTTTGCCGTGCTCAGAGGCCATCCTTACCATAATAACACTAATTTAGGAACAACGGAAGTCAGGCGGTGGTTGGCGGTACTGCAGATTGCGGCCGTGTCTACAAGCCAGCCCCTAAGGTGTGAAAACCTGCTAAAGCTCTTGCGAGACTCGCTGACCGATGACTTATACTAACCGTAACCATTTAAGGTCAATGCCTAACCTTAACTATCTTGCGAGAGTTTCGCAGCGACTGCTCACATTACCGCAGTTTCATAAGCTAGTGTCGGAGAACTATGGCCTTCAGGTAACATATAAACGTGAAAGTCTCTCTCTAGAGCCAGTGTTTGGTTTGTCCGTTCTGGACTACTGCAACACTACTACTACTGAAACATGGCGGAGCAACATGGTGGAGTCCGTGAAGAGGACCCGCTCCCTATGTAGATATGAAGGATAACTGAAGGACTCAGTTAATGAAAACACAACGATTCTTAGTTTCAGGTGATTATACACTAATGAAAACATAGTTATGAATATTATATTATATTTCTGGTAACGGATCCCCCTAAATGTTACGCACTGTTCCTTTAAGTATTATTTCTTATTAAGTAAAAATATAAAATGTGACCTGCAAAACTAAATAAAAAAACTTTTTTTCTTTCAATTTTGCACTGACCTTAGTGACTCTGGGGCAGCGAGACATTCACAGTTTTAACAAATGAGTACATGCATGTGCAGCTTTGAACTACAGAGCTTCAAGAGAAGCTTGAGTGACTTGGCCTTTTCCTCCCCTATCAATTCTCGGATACTGTAGGAGAATTAGCAGGGAGGAAAAGGCTAAATTCACGCATGCCTATCTATTTTGCTGTGTGCAAAACACATTACAATTCAAGGCCGAATTGGCAGCCTGCACCCTTGATTGCTTGTTCTCATTTAAAATACCCTGCGAACCCTTACAATTAGAGCCCACAAGTTGCACTGGAATATTAAAACCATGGTCACTCCCCGCTCCCCCAGGTTATAACAGGATAGACATCAGTGTCTCAGCATGTCTTTGTAAGCCTGTCTGGGTCACTTTAATATATTCTTACTTCTTTATTGTGGCTTTCCTTTAATCCATGAACAGTGACAATGTGACATTCCTATATGTAGAAGTTAACAAACATGACCTTTAACCAACAAATTCTCCAGATGCAGATCATCTACAGGCCGACTGTTCCTGTGAAATGATGGGTAGATAAAAGTAAAGGTCAGAGCTAATATCCTTGCTACAGATTTTAAACTACTCTGTAGCTTGTCGTAATAATGAAATTCACCGAAGTTAACTCCCCACAGTGTCGACTTCTAAGGGGGGGAAAAAAATCCTATTGATCGAGAGAGTTGTGGGGATTCTCCCAAGCATTTTCACAGCACATTTCACCGCATCAGCACTGCCTCGGGGCATCATAGTGAAAGCAGCAGACTAGTGTAGCTCTTGAGGAGCAGGGTGGAGGAACTTGATACAGGTGAAGTGAATATAATGACTTAGCTTTTGACATACCAGGGAGACTGGAGCACTTCAGGGCTCGGTAACAACATCCCGATGCCTTGATCCCTTGTTATAGACTATTGATCCGATGTCTGAGCGGCTGTATTTTAAGGGCATGGACTTTAACAGATTCCAAAATGCATTGTTCATTTTCTACAGTATCATTTTCTCACAGTTGAAGCATCATGGTTTTGCTTATTTTATATTTCTTCCTTTATTTTATTGCACTGCAAAATGTGTATTAATTAGGTCTGTCAATCGATTAAATGGTTAATCGCAAATTTATCACACATTTTTTATCCGTTCAAAATATACCTCAAAGGGAGATTTGTCAAGTATTTAACATTCTTATCAACATGGGAGTGGCCAAATATGTTTCTTTATCCAAATGTAGGTATATATTTATAATTAGAAATCAATTAACAATGCTTCTTTATGCAAATGTAGGTATATATTTATAATTAGAAATCAATTAACAACGCAAAACGATGACACATTGTCCAGAAACCCTCACAGGTACTGCATTTTGCTTAAAAATATGCTCAAATCATAAGTCAGTGTGTCAGTGTGCTGACTTGACTATGACTTGCCCCAAACTGCATGTGATTATCATAAAGTGGGCATGTCTGTAAAGGGCAGACTCGTGGGTACCCATAGAACCCATTTTCATTCACAAAGCTTGCGGTCAGAGGTCAAGGGACACCTTTTTTTAAAATGGCCATGCCAGTTTTTCCTTGCAAAAATTTAGTGTAAGTTTGGAGCTTTATTTAACCTCTTACTTTAAAAGCTAGTGTGAATCAGTTAGTGCCAATGGATTCCTTAGGTTTACCAGTTTCATATACCAGTATCTTTACTGTAGGTTTAAACCTGAGCCCGCTACAACCTAAAATTGCAAGTTGCATCAACGTGTTAAAGAAGTTTTTGGCATGAAAACGAGTTAACTTTGACAGCCCTGGTATTAACTAATTTTGGAATGTGCTATAATAGTAGCAAAGGTAGTCACAGTTGTATCAGTATCAGTTTAACGGTGAAGGCAGCAGGTAGCACAACAACGATTGGGATTATACTAAGATTCACTTGTATGACAGATATATATTCTCCATATGGGTATCTGTTATAGGGACAGCTGCATCGTCTCCCTCTGCACTTTCAGACTTTCTTCCTCTTTCTAGGCTGCATATGGAGATTCTCAGTATTTCCTGTAAGAATGTCATTCCCCACCTGTCCACCTGTTGTCCCCAGAGAGTTTCCCGCCTTTGCCAAACACCTGACCTTTGCTGCTCCCTGCACACCCGTCCCTCATGTCCTTGTCAAGCCACACCTGTCCCTCATTAAGCCCTCAGTGTATAATACTTTAGCTAATACAGTACAAAATACAAGCCGCTTTACCCGCTCACAGTTGCCAGATTGCATGTATGCTTTGACACAATATTCCAGCTATGCCTATAAACTGTTACCATTGTTTTTGACCAGACTTCCTGCCTTTCAGAGTATAAATTCATCATCACCTTTGGGGTTCTGTCAAGAAAGTTTAAATGAGATGAATCTGCCAAAATCACCAGTTTATGCTCTTCCTCAAATCCTTCTCTCAGGTAAAAGTGACATGTATTATTTGAAAATTGTAAAAATAAAGCTAAAAGCAGCTATGTCATGAATTACTTACTTTTATAGTGCTTGTGCTCATTCATTTGGGTATCGGGAGTGTCTACCAACCAATAAAGTGTGAAACAAGACACCACAGTCGTTTTTTTGTGGGCTGCTGAGATCAGGCTCATTAAAATATACCACCAACAGTTTGAGAACTAGCTTTGCAAAGATGCACCATATTTTTCTTGTAAGCCAGATCGGAGTAGACTGGGCTTTTTCAGGAGCAGGGCATAAAGAGAGACAGGCGCTAAAATGGAGCGTTTCAGACAGACAGTGAATACAGGCATATTCAGACAGACAGGATGAGAAAAAATTATGTTTTTTTTAACTTTAAAGCATGTAAACATGTTCTATTAGAAACCCCAAATATAAGTATGAACTTGAAAATGAGCATGTTATGTCACCTTTAAATTTCACCCGGACCTACTCATGCAAGTAAGGTTAATTAGCTATAGCTGTAGCTGATATAATCTGCCAGACAAAGTTCTTATCTCAGCCAACAAAATCAACGGTATCTGTCTAAAAATTAGAAGCCGACGAATGTCAACCTCTTTCTGAAATCAAGGTCTCATTGTTTCAGCGGTTAATCTGCTACTTGTCATTGTAAACTCTGTGCAGTGCTATGTGGATGGCAAGGGGGGATGCTCATCACGTTGCCAAATACCTGAACTAGTGACAGAGATCTGATATAGTCCCATGGCATACATTTGATTACATATTTTCAATGTACTGTTCTGAAGAATATATTAAATATTTTCATATATAGTACAGAATATTAACATTATATTTCAATTTAAGAAAAACAGTTATTGTTTGGCCATTTTATTTTGTAAAAGACATTATTTATTATCTATTTATTACTATGTTTTGTTATAAATGTTGATTTTTCGATCCATAATAGAAGCAGCAGTAGTAGGTCTATTATGATATTTGTGGTTGCATCCGCAGCATTATTAAAAGTAGTCTTATTAATGTGACGACAGTGTGATAGTGGTAGCATTAGTACTAGTGACAGTAGTCTATTCTTACTAGTCATAGAAAGATATGAATCACGCATGCAATTTAATATGTAAGCCACATAAACAAAGCTTACCAGGTAGTGAGTCAGTCACACAGCATCCCTGTAGAAAAGCTAAAATAAGCTGCATATTACTCCACCGGATATGATTATTAGGCTTAACTTTATAGTGGATCTCTGCACAGTCTGCAGCCAGTTTGTTAATTTAGACTGTAAAAACAGGGCATTGTTGGGTTGAAGAGAGATGATGTAAAATAGTGCTTAAAAATACACAAGGCTCTCTATGCTATTAAAGAGAAAACCACAGTAATCAGTGTGCCTAAGATGGTAAATCCACGTCTGAAATAGATTTGTTGCCTGCTGCTCAGGGTTTAAACATTTATCAAAAAATTCCTCATTTTGATAAATGGATTTAAAGGGTTTTAAAAGACAATTATATTTTTCTAGAAATAACTTTAGAGCAAACAACTAGATGCACAAATTTAGAACAATTATCTATTGACATTAGCCAAACAGACAGTCATTTACCACTGGCTACTTAGCTACAAGTTGGCACTGAGCACTGCTGGCAGAGCAGTTAAAGGAACTGATCGCAGACAAATACTACGAGCCAAAGGTTAAATCAAACATTTTTTTGGTCCCCGAACGGAGCATGAAGACGCATAATCACCAATGGAGACTTAACATGTTCGGTTTGATGGGTAGAACACGAACCAGCACATCGTAGCGCTGGAAATAACCTTATTTCTCAGTCTATCAATTACAATGACATGATTAATCACATCCGAGGGTGGGCTTAGGTCAAGCAGCACTACGACTGAGCACTTACTGGAGTATGCATTTATCAGATGATAATTAATAGCCCAGAGAATAGTGGTTTCAGTGCTGAGGGGTTTGCAAAAGCCTCCACCTTCAGTGCTACAACCTCCAAATTTTGGAGGTGAGGACCATTTTGAATTAAGCTGTCTGGCTGAAATGCGTCTTTTCATTTCAATCTGTCTGGAATGCTTCTTGGATGCGTTGACACCAGTGGAGGCTGGTGACTCAAAAAATTGGGGAGGTCTGGAGGGGTCCTGTTGCTGCCGCCGGCCCCAGGTAGCCTCGGCCCT
>CAKALG010043170.1:0-13594 GCA_916700815.1 Helicolenus hilgendorfi
CACGTACCATCAGCAGCCGGTATAAACAGGAGGAATGATATGGTTTTAACACAGACTTGAAAAAATGTGAACCTATCTTTTATGATGAATTGCTGATGAAGACTGTGAGATGTGGATGAAAGAACTTCTGTGCTCAGGAAAGACAAGATCTTATATCTAACGTCATAATAACAATATGACATTAACTTGTGTTTTCTGTGAGTAAGGATGAAATGACGACGGTGTGTTTAGCGTTACCTCGTCAGACTGTCGGATGGTGTCCAGGGGTATCAGCGCTGTGCCGATCATAGTGTCCCAGATCAAACCTTTGTTCCACAGCTCCACCACCAGACCCGACTCCAGGTGATTGATCTCACTGTAGAAACACAAAAACACACATCAACTGTGTCATCTCCTTTTAACTAATGTCATTTTCTTCCACTTCCATTCACTGAGCCTCCCCTGAAACTGTTTTTAGCCCCCTTCCGGGAGGCCCGTCTCTTATTTTGAAAACCTCTAATCTAAACATTTAATTATTATGTTGCAGCTGATGTTAACAGTAAATTAAAACTGAATTTGGTCTATATTCAACCTGTGTTTTTACACACATACTGCAGTGTTTCCAGCATTGGCCTTAGTCTGACACAATACAGTACCATCAGGTCAGGAAGTGAGCCAGTCTTATCCATAAAGTAGTGAGTGCTGAAGGATGACAGCCGTCACTTTCTGACAGATCTGTCTTAAAGAGAAGACAGCAGCCAAACGCTCTCCCCTCCTCATCTGCATATTCATATTCACACTCCCATTCATATTCATACTGCCTCGGTTTGGCTGTCAGTCATCTCTGATGACACTTCACAGCTGGGATGATGGAGAGGAGAGGAGAGGAGAGGGTGGGTGGGAGAATCTGGGTGTCATATGTGTGTGTGTCTGAAGGAGTCGGCCAGCTGAGCGACGAGTCGAGTCGAAACGATGATGTTCCTACATGTTAGCATGATTAAACTGTCTCCATTCATGTGTTTGCTTGTTGACATGCTCGTGTGACTGTGAGGTCTTTGTGGAGATTTAGTAACAACGGTTGACCGATGTAAAAGAGATCATATTGTGCCAGTAAAGATTCTTGAATTGAGAAAAGTGAAATGAGAGCAGAGGCCAGAGACCGGTCCAGCTTTAACCAGCAAACTGTGATCGGTATTTCACCTGGCATAACGTAATTTTACATTTGACATTTATTAAAATCCCAATCAGGCCTACTGCAATTTTCAAAACACAGGAGGCAGAGTATTTGTTAAAGGCGAAATGTGTATCAAGACTCCATTTTACATTAAATATTGAGGTGCTACAGAGACGTCCTGGCCTGTACATTATATTCTTCAGCTCGTGTTAACCACAGACCTTATTTCAGGCATCTAACTAAAAACCCATTGACCTCCAGACGAGGGAAACGGAAGTGCTAAAATGCTAACTCATTCATAGGTTTTAGGACTCATTCCTGCAGCGCTCTATTGTGCAAATTGTAGACAATTACTCTTTTGCACATGTGCCAAACATGTGCAATTTGCTTGAATGATTGAGAAATTAAAATCTGTTTTTGAACAACCAGCTAATTGTTCAGAGATCTGAGCTTATTGGTTTGAAAAAAAAAAAACAATACTCGTCCGAGAACTGAGCCAAAGCGAATGAAAAATACTGTAATACCCAAAATCCAAAAACAATATTTAGGCCAGAATGAACTCTGCCAGTCGGAAGTAATGCATTGTGTAACATGCCAGTCAGACCAGCTGGATCAGATGGTTTAGAGAATAAAACAAAAACAGTTTGATGATCTACAGCCTGATTTTAATCCGTGAGATTATTTAATTGAAACCATGAAACATAAAACCCCAAATAGGATTAGAAATAGGTCTGACGTCGTCCATCCCTTCAGTCTGTCTGCAACCTGTCTCTTAGTGTGTGTGTGTGTGTGTGTGTGTGTGTGTGTGTGTGTGTGTGTGCGTGTGCGAGAGAGAGATCTTGAAGCTTTACATCCGACTCTGTCATATGCCCTCCATCAGAGCCCATCCATTATTGAGGCGGATGGGTTGAGTTGTTACAGGGAATGAAATGGTGTATTTTTATCACGCAGAACAAACACATGCCAACGTACACATCACGCACACACATACACATCATGCACACACACCGACACACACGTCATCTTGTGTCTAAGAGCAGAGACAGAAGCTGAAAAAAGAAAAGAGGGATAAGACGGAGGGGGGGAGTAAAGCGTGTGCGGTCATTCTGAGAACGAGGCGTGATGGAAATTGCGGGCTGAGAGGAAATATTGGAAGCACTTTGGGGGAACAGGTGAAGTCACTGGTGAAATACAGCTTTTTACACGTCACTGTGAGGAAAGCTTCACACAGGCAGGAACACTGCTCCTCCAGCTCATGAACAATGCTTCAAATTACCACCATTTCTGCTCTAATTTTGTTATTAACAACATGTTTCACTAATATTTCCTGCTATTTTTACACGGTGAAACGCACTTTTAAGCATGCCGAACACCATAGTGTCACATTTTTTATCATGCAGCATCAATTATTGAATCGATGCTCTTAAAATCTTGTCATACACGGCCACTGTCATGAATCACCCTCAGCTGGTGCATGTGATGTTTTTTGCTTTCTTTAAAGCCAGATGTGGGGAGAGCACTGAGTGGTGTTGACAGCATAAAGAAGAGCAACGGAAAAAGGCTGCGACGGAAAAAGGCCGTGATCAGACGGCAGTAAATCATTCCTGTTATTATAACTTGATAAAGTCATTGGGAAGGAAAAAGGTCACCAGTTTTTTAAACTTATACACCAGTTAATTGACAGAGAAGTGGAAGGAAAGAGCAGACTATGATCCGAATCAGCAGCGAGGCAGTCAGACGGAACGAGGAGTCTCAAGAGAAAGGCTTCTCCCCATTCGACATACGGAGAAAACAAAGTAACATGAATAAACATTAAATTATATCAGGGCTGTCAAAGTTAACGCAATAATAACGCAAATCTGTTTTAACGCCACTGATTTCTTTAACGCAACTTGCGATTTCGGGAAGGAGGTTAAATAACGCTCCAAACTATCGCTAAATTTTTGCGAGGAAAAACTGGCATGTCCATTTTCAAAGGGGTCCCTTGACCTCTGACCTCCAGATATGTGAATGTAAATGGGTTCTATGGGTACCCACGAGTCTCCCCTTCACAGACATGCCCACTTTATGATAATCACATGCAGTTTGGGGCAAGTCATAGTCAAGTCAGCACACTGACACACTGACAGCTGTTGTTGCCTCAGCTCGCTCCACCTCACGTGCATGTGTGCTCACTCCACACTGCAGAAGAGTTAGTTTAGCTCTGAGAATATCTAGTGAATGTACAGTGGACGTTTGTGCAGAAATAACTGCTGCAGCTCCTCCAGACCAACAGAGGTTTCCCGTGTCTTGTGAAGTGACGGGGCTCCGCACAGAGAAACGTTATCGTCTCCGACCAAAACTCTGGTGTCTCCCATGTTCTCTCCGACCGCGGTCGGGAGGCTGAAGCAGGAAAAGCCAACACTAGGATCAGATCTAAATCATGTTCATGGAGAGACCTTCGTCTGGCTAACATTACTGCCAAGCAGCTGAAATATAGAGTGATATTGTGCTTTTAGCTGACGTGTGTCTCCTCACTGTTTTGAGCGATGCTCATTCATGTCTATGTAGAGCGAGCACAAGCGCGAGCCAGACGCTGACTTTTGTTGACCTAACGGCCACAGGTGTCGCTGTTAACAAGCATTTCTGATTCTTACAAACAGTCCCTTTAAGGTACATTTTGAAGAGATAGAAAATGTGCGATTAAATTGTGATAATGGCGATTAAATATGGACAACGATGCGATTAATCATGATTAAATATTTTAATACATTGTCAGCACTAAATTATATTATTGCGAGTTATCATACCCACATTTGGACATTTCATTCTCAAATTTACCATTTATCATTTTTTTCTATGTATTTGAAATTTCCGAAATTCCCTAAAAAATGTATGGGAAATCTATGAATTAATTAGTAAAATAACAGTTACCTATATTAGATAATTAACCTATATAGGAGATCTCTGAACTGTGTCAGTCGAAGCGTCTAAAGATTACGAGTGTGGTAAGAGAAAGCTTCTGACCTCTGACACAATACTGTAAATCAGGTCAAAAGATTAAGACCCTCGGTAGCATGTGAAGACAGTACCGAGAGGACAGGAAACAGAGACTGAGAATGAGAAAGAGTGAGAGACAAAAATCAAGGCCAGATAAGACACGTGGTGAAAGAAAAGAGAGAGACAAGCCAGACAGCAAAAGAGAGAGAAAATAAACAACTGAGACAAACAGACGGAGATTGAATCCGACGATGCACGAGCGGAGACGAGCATGTGAAGCCTAGTGACCCTGAGAGAGTAGAAGGATCAACATTCATCTCCTTATCCCCTTATCCCACTAGCCAACCGACCCACCAACCAGCCATCACACACACACACACACACACACACACACACAGGCAGCAGTCCAGTCACCACCAACGTATCAAATCATCAGATTTAATATAGACTACACAAGAATAGGAGGCAACAGAGGACGAGCGGAGAGATACTGCAGAGTGACAAAAATATGGCATGATTTGATTTACAAGAACATACATAAAGATAAGAGAAGATTAAATGATTAATAATAGGAAATGTTTAATGATGGGGTAAATGAGTATTAGCTAGACCGTGCAGTAAAATACTAAGGAATATAACAACAAATGATTTTGTATGGCTGTCAAAGTCAACGCGATAACAACACGTTGATGCAAATTTGCTTTAACGCCACTAATGTCTTTGACGCATTAACACAACTTGCACTTTTTAGTTTATAGCGGGCTCAAATTTTAGATCTAGTGAAGATACTGGTATCATGTGAAACTAGAAAACCTAAGGAATCCATTGGTACCAACTATGTCATACTAGCTTGTCTCAAAGGAGCCTAAATAACGCTCCAAACATGCACTAAACTTTGGTGAGGAAACGTTAATCACAAGCAGTCAAGTCAGCACACTGACAGCTGTTGTTGCCTATTGGGCTTGAGCATATTTTGTTATGCTAAATACAGTACCTGTGAGGGTTTCTGGACAATATTATACGAAAAAACGAATGCAAATGTTCCAGTAATCTCTCGGATTACTGTCATGTGTCGAAATTGCCAAAAAATAAAATCACTTGTGCAATTGTGCATATGCTGGTGGACGTTTTTGGCCTGTTAGTAGTTATGTATTGTGGTTCACAATTATGGATTCCATCCAGACTACCGGTAAAGGAGTGCTATAATTGGCCTGCCAAAGTGGTAAAGTTTTGGAGTCAGACTAAAAGCAACACAAAGATACCAATAGTGTGTGTGTGGCCTTAAATAGAAAAAACAAAGTTGTTTGTTTCTTGTCCAATGTTCATTACAGCCCACGATACTACAGTATTGATCTGAACAGTCAACATGCTGACAGATGTGCAACTGCTTTTCCTACAGTGGGACAAGAAAAGTAAAGTTCCTTCTTAACTACATAAGTGGCTATAATAATAACACATTAAATTTCAACAGCTGCTTTTAATAAGAATTCACCTATTCATTTGACTGGTACTGATGATGGAGAAATGGTCAGAGGTCACCAAAAGCAGTAGAAAGCATGAATATATACAATATTGCCATGGACCAAACAAGGGCTGTCCTCGACCAAAGACAGTCGACTAACACTCATTTGATTTTGTTGACTTATCGGTTAGTTTATTAAGTCGACAGATCAGTAAAACTGAGTTTCTCCACAAAGAATCACACAAAAGCACCACTTTAAATCTGGTGTTTACCAGAGATGTGCTCATAAGTTTCTTTGAAATGAGTCATTCAGCATGAAAAAAGTCTAAAAAAAAAACGACTAAAGAAATCTTCACACGACAAGAGTGAAGAAAACAGTGGACAACAGGAATGGAAAGGACAGGAAAGGACTGGAAAGGACTGGAAAGGACTGGAAAGGACTGGGAAGAACTGGAAAGGACTGGAAAGAAGGACTGGAAAGGACTGGAAAGAAGGACTGGAAAGGACAGGAAAGAACTGGAAAGGATTGGAAAGAAGGACTGGAAAGGACTGGAAAGAACTGGAAAGGACTGGAAAGAAGACTGGAAAGGACTGGAAAGAACTGGAAAGGACTGGAAAGAAGGACTGGAAAGGACTGGAAAGAACTGGAAAGGACTGGAAAGAAGGACTGGAAAGGACTGGAAAGAAGGACTGGAAAGGACTGGAAAGAACTGGAAAGAAGGACTGGAAAGGACTGGAAAGAAGGACTGGAAAGAACAGGAAAGGACTGGAAAGGACTGGAAAATTCAGATACATGAAACTTTTTTTACGTTGGAAGACAAAATGACTGGTGTTCCAGCTTGTAGAAAATAGGTATTACTTTAACACTCTCCCGTCTTTGCCATTTCATTGTCACAGAAAATGTGGTAAAAGGTTTTTTTTTTCTCTAAATTATATAAAAACAATTTCTCAAACAAAAAGCATTTTCATTATAAAGAGGAAATGTACTCACTTTGGAGGGCTTCAATCAAAAACTGTGAAACTTTTCCTCGCTTGCTTGAAGCAGCAGTAATCCAACACTAAGTGTGTGTGTGCATGAATCTTGTTATTACTAAATGAGGATAATGAATTGGATTTTTGGAGTATAATTTTGGGGCTGGTTTTAGAGGCAGGTGCTCGGCAGGTGAGCCAAGGTTACAGCAAATCAAAAAAAGTGTGTGTGCCTGCACCATCCTTGAGTACGTCACTGCTGACAATTCAAAAAGAAACAATTAGGAGAATATTTAATGTGCAAAAGAAAGCAGAAATGAACAAGATTACTGAGCCTCGGTGGCATTAATGCCTCGGTCACACCATGTGGGATGCAACATATTGGTGGGAAAGACTCCCACAATCACTAGTTGCAGGTGTTGTACACCATCAGACACTTTAAGGTGGCAATGGCCAACGTTACCAACAATGAGTGTAATTTACACACTTAAAGCAGCAGTAGGCGAGATAGGAGCAAATATGATTCAAAAAAGTTATTTTTATTTTTAAAACGATCGCTATATGGTGACAGTAGTGCATGAAACAGGTAACCTGAAAAAAGTCATGTGCCTCTGTGTCCTCCGGTGCTCCTAACGGCATCTGCAAGATTTCACAGACCGGAGGAAAACAAGCAGTAAGAGCTGATCTGAGGTCTGCTGTCCATCTGTTGTCTATGAGCAGCTGTCAATCACTCGCAAACTCCGACCAAACAGTCAAACTAGGCAGCGCTGATCAAATATGAATCAATATTATGTTACGTTAATGCCTATTTCTCTCCTCAAATGTTTTCAGAATCATCTTGTAGTGCACGGTTTAGCTGTAGAATGAGAAAGTTTGTGACCATTGTGAAATCTGGTGAAGGAACGCCAAGTCACATGACCGAAGCACACCCAATAGGAACGCTCTCTCAATGAAATGACCTGTGATTGGTCAAAGTCTCCCGTCACAGGCTAGATTTTCTAAAGCCTGAAAACAGAGCCATGAGGAGGAGCAGAAGTCTAGTTTTCTCTCGGAACACTTGATTACAATATGCTGAAAGGGTATTATGGAATGTTTGCCCAATGATGCCATGTTGTTATGTAGTACTGAACTATGCTTGTATATTACCCAGGGTTGGTAATTTAGGGGGAAAACCTATTGTGCATCAAACACTGGGCTTTCATCCAGGAGACCGCTGTTCACGTCCCATGTGTTACGTTTCACTTTCCCTTTCCAATCAGCTGTTTGTTCCTGCCCTGTGGTCACGTTTGCACAGTAAAAAAAAATAGTAATTTTAAGCAAAACCAAGTTGTTTTTTCCTAAACCTAACTAAGTAGTTTTGTTGTCTAATCCCAAACGAGTGTTTCTGTTTAATTCACAACATTAGCATGTGTTTACTGTGAGCAAAAAGTGACGCAGAGGGGTCTGACAAAGCGTCAGCATGTGACGAGTTGGGATGAGAATGTGTCGTAAAAGCCTCAGACATACAATATTGGCAGGCGATTAATTCGCATTTTCGTGTCGTTCGTCCGTCACACCCCCGGGGTGTAAAGGTCTAAAGGCTCAGTTATGGTTTTATGATCCTAACATGAGCTCCCTGGTGTTGTTCCCCATTTTTCTCTCCATAATTTCATAACAAAAATTGATGATAACATGCCTGTTAGAATGTAGCACTAGCATGTTGTTTCATGAACTGAAGTATTGCACAAATGGAAATTTTGATCTGAGTGAGTTTTATTTATTTTTTAATTTAACCTTTATTTAACCAGGTAAAATCAATTGAGAACCAATTCTCATTTACAATGATGACCTGGCCAAGAGGCAGCAGCAAGAGTATAAAGACACAGTCCACACAAGCGACACAAACAGCACAGATACAGTACAGTATGACAAACATATGGCATGCCAAGACATGAGAAAATGGCTAAAAACAGCATAAGTAGGTCAGAAATTAATATACACTATGTACAAAAAGGGATGGATTACCGGATGTTCTTTGTAAAATTGTAATGGAAGAGAGAGAGAGAGAAGTGAGAGCTGGTCAGCAAGTACAACAATCAACTATGACTTGTTGCAGCTTTTGTTTGAACATCTTGAGAGTTGTGAGAGCTGTTAGTTTGAGCGTGTTTTGTAGTGAGTTCCAGTCATTTGCAGCAGCAAAATGAAAGGAGTTATGACCAAAGACAGTACGAGCTTTTGGAATGACGAGCCTAATGAAGCCACTGGATCTTAAACGGCGATTGCTGTCAGAAATGTGCAGAAGATCTGAGAGGTAGCGAGGGGTCATGAAAGTGTTGAGGTTGTAAATGTAATCAGTATGAGGCAAGGTAACTTCTCCCGGCTGTGTGAACACCTTTTCTAGATGAACCCAGTGTACACACACACATCATCAAATGCCTCATTAATCATCACCTTCTCCTTTCATTTGCCTAAAAACGTGCTTCACGTTGAGAAGAGACACTTGAAAGCAGTGTGTGTTAAACCTTCCAGCATTAATAGATGGGTTGCAGCTGGAACAATCAGGATTTCTGAAAAGGTTAACAGCCACCTGCAAACAGTCAGAAAGAAAGTAGGAGTGCTATCAGCAGGGGAGAGATTGAGATCGAGAGGAGCTCCGAGTGCAGCTGGGAATACTGTTACTACTATTCTCTACTTTCTTTTTCAATTTTGGGCCGGAGCGTAAGGTGGCTGGCAGGATGGGTGAACACAAGGCTGGCTCTGTCCAAGCTCATCTCTAACTCGGACTGAAAATGAAAACCACATTTCACTCTCCATCCAGCTCTGTCCATCTCCCACTCTCTCTTTAATCTGCAGTATATCCGCCCAGGCCAGAAAGGCAGCATGCTACAGTACGGCTGCTAATCCTACAACCAGGAAGGCTCTACCTCACCAGCACAGATATAGGACATGACATACTGTATATGCAACTTTACAAATCTAGCTTGCTTGGGTTACGTTTGAATCTTTTAGGGAAGTGCACAGACATCTCCCCCTTCAGTAGAGGAAGGTAAAAACAAAAACAAAAAAGTCAGTATAGTCAAGATCAGACATTTTAAAGGGACACAAACATAAGAAAACCAACTTTTTGAGCAGAGAGGATCATTAAAGAAACCCTAAGTTTAGAGTCACCAGCTGTATGAATCCTCAGGTATATGGACTACAACCTTAATCCACCTGCTCTTTTACAGATGTGGCAGCTTAAGTTGATTGCCATAAGGGTCCAAGTCAAAGAGTCAGACTGCACATCTGGCAGGGCCTCAGTGCCTCTTCACCATCCAGCTGTGAGAAGGTCAGCTCCCTGCAGTTCCTGAGCAACGCAGCTATGACGGGAGTCCTGTTTGCTCCAAACATGTCTGGCGTGACACATTCAGAATAATGACAGGAAGTTTGAGAGAGTTATGTGCATTTTATAAAATTTATAAAATAAAGACCAAACAAAGATTTCCTTATTGCCTCATCTTCCAGTGTGTTATACAGTTCTGGTGTGAAGAGGTCAATCAACACTTGATTAATTAGGACAGGATAGGACTGGAAAGGACTGGAAAGAAGGACCTGTCCTGATTAATTAGGTGTTCAGGCTCTGAGGTAACAGTTGTCCATTTGTATAATGGCGGTAATAGAAGAGCCTCTTAATGCACTTATTCTGAACATATTCTGTATTAGTACTGCGGGGGATTTTTCTTGAACATTATGTACATTTACATTTTCCCTCTTTTCTCCCTGATTTTCTTAAAGGTGGCCAAGAGGCTGGAGCCAATCCTAATTTAGGGCCATTAAACGTTTCCAAATGACTTCATCTGAAAGTCTTTAGAGAAACAAGTAGGATGTGCAAACTCCACAGAGATGCACCAATACCACTTCTTTTAAGACCAAGTATGAGTACAAGTACTTACATTTGGGTACTTGCCGATACAAATACTTAAAAATACCATTACAGTTCTAAAAATGACTTTGAAAACATATTATTATTATTATTTTCATAAGATGTTCCTCACTTTCTGACTGTAACAAATTAAATATACAACATGATGCTGTTGCTGATTTTTTTTTAACATTCAACTTTGTGTTTTCCTGATACAAACAGAGCAAAGTTTTCAGTAGGGACGTTAATAATTAACCGTTTGAATATTAAAAATAAAAAGAGGAGCAGAGGAGCAGCTTGTCACTACAATGACAATATCTAATCCACCTTAAATGTCATGCCACCTTAAGTGCGCCTGAGCCAGAGTTGCTGCTAACTTCGGGGCTAACCTCCTTCACTTTAAATCAGCAGGTGGCAAGCAAGACACGGGAACTTGGCTTTGGTCTTGAGGAGTTGTAGTATTTATTCACCGACAAATAAACTGTACACACACTGCACTGCTACGTTCACAGCTATAACGTTGGGCTATAACGTGTATTGCAAGCCCAATACACTGGTAGAAACCCTGACAGAGTACGCCAGGCAGACACACAGCTGACAACCTCGCAGCTAAACTGATTGATGCGGTGGAGACTAAAGTGGATGCATGTGTCCACAACAATGTACGCAACATCATGGCGGCTAACTCTCCTGTTGCCACAGCACCCCTGCATGCAAGGCACCAATCTTGTCGGTTAACGCCATGTAACCAAAAAGTGGTATCAAGTGTGGTTGTATCGGAGAAGTTTTACGAGTACATGAGCACAACATTGGACCCGATACTAGTGGTGCATCCCTATTCATTCTATCAATCCTGTAAAGGAAAGATATTCTGGTGTCTGGTAGGTTTTACATTGGAAAAATCCAATGGAAGTAGAGTTCCACTTTACTTACTTGAAATAGTAACAGACGTTTGTGAAAGGGTAAGTAGCATGAGCGGTGACCACTGTGGCTGAACACAAAGAGAAACGAGTGACCACCCAGAGAGACTCAAACTTCATCAAGAAAGAGCAAGGCCAAAAATACTGCACAAATGGGCACTTAGCGCCAAAGGTTATCAAATGACAAAGTTGCTCAACCTGCTACCTTTTAAAGGAGATCTTTATACTGCATCAGTGAAGTCACCTGAAGATTATGAGTGCCAGAAACATGGAATGCTTGTCTCAACCATTACATTACGGAATAGCCTGTTCCAACTAATGCCGGATACACACTACACGAGAATCAAACCGATTTTAGGCCTGATCCCTCTCTCCCTCCCGACGATCGTCAGCAAAACCCAGATTTTTGGATGGTTCTAAAGATGATCTTTCCAGATATTCTGTGGTGTGAGGTATGTGTAGAGTGTTTTTTACATCCCCCAATCGGCTCGGAAGTCCATCCTGGCCACACCGGTTTCAAATTGTAAATATTAAGCATGTTAAATATTTACGATGGGATGTCCTGTTGTGTGTGGGGAACCCCGAGAAGAGCCGATGACGCGGTCACGTGGGAAAGAACGACAGCCAATAGAGAACTAAGCTGACTGAAGAAGGAAGGAAAACAACCGTGGTCATGGCGGCCGCGGCTAATGCATGAGCTAATGCAAAACGCAAAGCATAAAGTAGTACGGTGTGTTCCAATACTTCTGTACTACATACTCCTTATTTTGAGTGCATAGTGCGTTCCAATTGGGTAGTACGGCAAATGCAGTGGCTACGTAGTGGAAGGGGCGGAGCCACGACCACTATTCAAACAGACGTTGATAACAGAATAAAACAATACAATACGTAAACATACCGGTGCATTTTCAGCCGACAGGAGGGCACGTCGTAGGCGTAGGCGACGACTTTGGAAACGTAATTTCCACTCTGCTTTCCTTTTTTTTCAGAAGATATTTTGGCGGGTAGCGAGCCGCGGTCAAACGTTGCGATCGTCATTTCCGGTCAGTGCGCCGCAGAGTATTCGATTTGTGGATTTGTGGATGTGTGGATGTGAGTGTTTATTTAATGTGTCTCCATGACTTCATCCATCCATCCATCCATCCTGCTTTTTTTGATTATGTTTTTTCGCACTACGTCATATCGCTTACATTTTCCACTCTCTGTTAAATATGCTGTGATTTTATCATTTGTTCTATACAATAAAAAGACGTAATGTAGTAATCTGAGCACACACTTGAGCTGGCCTTGTGACAAACATGTCTGTCTCACTCCTCTCGTTGAGACCTTTCAGTCTGGGAGTCAAACTCAGTTGCGAATCCTACTCGAAACCTCCGACAGCGCCTCAGCGCAGCACGCCACCGCCGCTAATGAGACTTTGGCTCTAATTACCCATT
Source organism: Helicolenus hilgendorfi (assembly GCA_916700815.1). Taxonomy (NCBI): domain Eukaryota; kingdom Metazoa; phylum Chordata; class Actinopteri; order Perciformes; family Sebastidae; genus Helicolenus; species Helicolenus hilgendorfi. Next base: position 12,800 of record CAKALG010043170.1, read on the forward strand.
AAGCGTAGGAGGCCCTGGGGTTTCCTTTGTGTATAATCATCAACATCTTTTCAATCATTATGGTCATATTAAATGGCATTTTACTTGAGATCACCTTCTCGCTGGGAGACGAGCCTAAAAATCATACATCCTTATTTCTTTTACAGTGTACATACAGGAGAGAGCAGAAAAGTGTGATGTGTTATTAATTCTTTGTCTGAAAGCAGTTTTTTTTTTTTCCAAAGAGAGAGACATGATGGAAAGTGAAATGACAGTCTGAGTAGATCTGATAGTGGGTAGGGTAATAGCAGAGATTATGTATGGAAAGAAGAGGGGAGGAGGAGGAGGAGGAGAGTCGTTATGTAATCATCTGGATCCACAGTCAATCTATCCAATCCCTCTAATCAAGTCTAGAGGGATCAGTCTGCAGGAAAGATTTGTGTCTGTTGTACAGTACAATTCATAACTGATGTGTGTGCGTGAGACAGACAGACAGACAGACAGACAGACAGACAGAAAGACAGAAAGACAGAAAGACAGACAGACAGACAGACAGACAGATAGTGAGGGAGAGAGATTAGTGTGTATGCTTAATGCTTATGTGTGTTTTACAGGCTGTTTTAATGCAAAAATATTTTGTAAAAAAGCCTTTCATATATTAAACAGACAGGATTTCCAGCTCTCATATCAGATTAAATCATGAAGTGGAATTATCTCTTTTAATTGATAGTCTTTAGATTGCCATAATAATCTTATAGGCCTGTGTGTGCGATCGCTGGCAGGAAAATCCCTCCTCTGGAAACAGGAAACGATTAA
>CAKALG010043171.1:0-14152 GCA_916700815.1 Helicolenus hilgendorfi
TGTGAAAGTATCGAAACACTCAATCCACAGGGAAATACACACAGCCCGTATTCAGAAACTCTGCATTTGAAACAAGCTGTCAGGATTTCTGCCCATTTGTGATGTCACGAATATACAATATTTAGACCCTTGACACAATTTTACACGTAAACATCCTAAATGTGTCCCGGTAAAACGGAGCATTTCAGACAGTGGGCAACTACAGGCATATTCAGGCTGACAGTATGAGGAAAATAAAGGTTTTTTTTTAACATTAAAGCATGTAAACATGTTCTAATAGAAACACAAAATACAAGCATGAACCTGAAAATGAGCATGATATGGGACCTTTAAGTTGCCAGTTTGGATGGAAAAAGTGCATTCAGGAGCACACATTTAATGTGTTTTAAATCAGGAACATTGTATCTGCTACAGGATTGCTGGATAAATTAAGTTTTAATGATATTCCAAAATGAATCCTCTTCATGTACACCTCCACACCAAAGTTGCGTTGGTTTCCAGCCACTGTTTACACTACAGTATCATCCCCCAGCAACAAGCCTATAGGTCAGCTACACAGGCTGATACTTTCCCTACTTTCCTGCCCCACTCAGCTGTAATCCCCCCGCCTCAGGTCACTAGAGTTGATGTGAAGCAGCTAATCTACTGATTATTATTCCTTGTTGACCTTGAGTTGGGCTGTGTCAGGCCCGTTCATGGTAACCCGGGTCATCCTGTCGGCAGTCAGCTCCAACTGAACCACTCTGCCTGCCGTGATCCACTCTAATCTCTGTTTTCATTAACAACCGGTGACACCAAGGCTGCCTCTCTCTGGACGCCGCACGAGCAAAACTAAGACCAACCGAGAGGCAAAGGATTGTTTAAATTCAGCTCTGATGATCTGCCATGCCATCGAGTATGATAGTAGTTCCCCTTTGTGCTTTGAAATGTTTCCATCCTATAGAGATAATGTCTGGCTCACGTGTAGCATGTAAACATCCCAACTTAGACTGTCCAGTCTGTCCAGTCTGATGAAAACATACAGAGGTGTTAGTCCGTTTTTTTTCATGCCACAGTGTTTGGCATGCAGGCACGGAACAGCCTGAGCAGCAGCTGCCTCTTCTCTTGCTTACACGGTTTGATAGCACAGCGGAGGATTTAAAGATTTAGGATTCAAATCCCTTAACATTTGCTGTGTCTTGTGTGACGTGCATTGGTATCGGTGTCTCGCACCAATGTGAGCCTCCTTAGGTGTGAAGTGGTGCCCTTTAAACCTCAAATTAAACTCTGTGCCACTGATGTTGGACTACTGTCAACAACCACTTTTCAGTCCGATCATAAAGAAAGTTGGTTTAAGACACTGCTGCACATGAAAGCACATTCTCACGTTGCTCAATGCACAGAGGTAGTCTTTGTATTGCATTTGAAGCTCTGCAGGAGGCACCGGCGCACAGACAGTCGGGGATTACACAAGGTGAAGTGAATCTGCCCCCAGGGCACAAAGCTCCAGCACCAGCAGGTTGAGACTTCTGCCTCAAGAGCCCACCTGTCAGTTCACACAACAGGTGTCTGTTTGGGGAACGCAGAAAGAGAGTCCCTCCCAGGCTCTCTGAGAGGCCCAGATGTCCCTTTACCTGTTAACAACTGTTTCACACCCTCAAGTCAAACACAAGCGGGGGTCCGTCAGTATTTCTGGTGTGACTTTTAAAGCGCTTTTGTGGAGTGCAAAGTGCGACACATTGTGTTGCGGCGGCTCTTTATTGGAAACAAGCATGCTATTTCATCTCTTGACTTGAGACATGAGCCCAGTTAAGCTCCTTAATCGCTCCTAATGAGCTTAAAGGATGTTGATATGGTTACTGTTGTGATGAAGTTAACCTCAAAGACATTTCTGAACTGAAATCACCCACCCCGTCCTCCCCGTGTGCCCCCTGTTGCTTAAATGAACACAAAAGCTGGCTGTTGGTGGCTAAACACAATCACCTCCGCAATGTTGACGGAGCAGCAGCCGGAGGTGCGTCATTACAAGTCAGGTAGAAAGGCCTTAAGCTGTTTTAACTATGTGTTACGGAGCCATGAGCTGTAAGCTGCAGGCGGTTAAGATCAGCTGTTCAGAATGTGATGAGGGGGTTCAAACCACATCTGATTTACCCGATTCCCACTTCCACAGATCATCATTTTAATTAGTCACCATTATAAGTGAGACACTCAGAAGGTGTTCTCCCGGTACAGTGTATTGTTCACATTGTTGCTCTGAAACAAGTCCGTCTGGGCGGTGTCCAATGGAACGTTTTGTGCTCGCAAACAAAGAGTAAACAATGCTTTTATATTCTTCCATGACATGCAACCCCAAAGCTCAGCCAGTACAGTATAAAATAATCAGGGCGCTCATCACTGCCCATAAACTCTGCCATTAAGACTATAATACAATAAAAAAGTAAGCACCCACTGGAATCAGAGCTTTCTTATGCTTTTATTAGTAATTATTGGACAGGCATTTTTTATTTATTTGTTTATGTGTAAGGGACAAGTACAGAGAAACTGACATTTGCAGAAGCAGTGTTCAATGTAGGGATGCACCAATCCCACTTTTTCAGTACCGATAGCGATACTTGGGCTTTGGGTATCGGCCGATACAGAGTACCGATTCGATAATATACAGCGAGCCGGTCATTGTTGTGAAATAAACCCCAACAGGGCGATGCCGAGGGGTCTTGCATCACCATGAAGCGGTTTATTGCACAATAATGACCGGCTAGCTGTACATTATCTCACTTATTACACGACTACTTACTTAAGAAATCAATAATATGACACCAAAAAGTGTTTGTTATACATAGCAACAGTCTGCTATAAAGAAATAACAGACCGTAGAACGCCTTGATTGACCAATCAGAATCGAGTATTCAACACAGCCGTGTAATAAAAAGTGATAAGAGACTGAATGATGTGTTCACATGGAGAATATAATCACACATATCCCAGCACCAGCTCATATGTTGGCTGATTAAAAACACAAGTTATGCCGAAAATATGTTTGAGGTCATTTTAGAAACCAATTAAATATCACACTTTATTTTACCAACTGTAAAGTATTAATATCAGCTCATAAATGATTAATTCCACAGCCTTTGGCTTTGCACAAAAATCTAGACATTTTGCTCAGAGATCCTCGACCTCCGCGTCCTTCCTTATCTAATCTACACATGCCAAGCGAATACAAACTATTTTTACTCACAGCTCTAAACACATGTAAAGAAATCTGTGTTATTACACGTTGACAGAACGCACTACATTTGAAAACAAACTGTACCTATGACTCCTGCTCCTCCAAGTTTATTGAATTATCTTGAGAGCAGATTCCTCAACACAGTCCACATGTAAAACACTATTTCAAAATGTGCTGCAAGCTTTATTTCACTTGTATGCCTCGTATTTATCATATTTATTACACTATGTATGGTCCAAGTGAAGTTTCTTTTTTTAGTTTTCCTTTGTTGTTGTTACTTTCCACGTATTGTGTAAAAAATAGGATAAATTAGTCGCTACCACATCTCCAATTTTTCATCAATTTAGATTACATTTTATTATTAAAATGTATCTAGATAATTTAGATAAATAGATTAATAAAGTGAAATAAAATGGCAGTTCAGTCTGATTATCAGGCCGATTTAATCACACATTTATTGAGAGCTTTAGAGCTTTAAAGACACGTGGCTGTAAGTTTAGAGCTGTTTCTAAAAAAAGCAAGGCAAAAATAAAACCCTTCCCAGGTGGCAGCTACCTAGCAACCCTTCCCCCCACAGGCCCACAGGTGACTCAGGTGCTATATAGGCAACATAAACTGGGCTTTGGAGGAAATGTAGAGCTGATCAAATATAGATGAGCTGCTGTTTGGTCTCCTCCCACTTCCATTCAATCTACACCGAGGCTAAAAGAGTTCACCGTAGTTGCTACTGTATGTGCTTTGTTATTGCTGCTTGCATCAAATAGGAATCACGACTAACAGCACGGTCAGTGAGCTACTCAGTAACTGAAAGGAATGAGTGAACTGTAGCACATATCCTTGTTGGTGAGCCCCGTTTTTAAAAAGGTCATTTGTTGCACAATACCTGATCTTATTCAAGGGCAGATCCCAGCTCGTTTCCTCCAGCCTCCAGCAGACACTTTTATGATCTCACGTTTCATTTTTAAACCCAAACCAACACACGATCTTTAATCACGCTCCAGATAAACAGCCTCACCGTGCTCTACTTCCCCACAGCCACCTGTATTTTCAGCACTATCAGTGTTTATGAGGGCCATGCTTAATACAAGATCAGCTTGAGTGCATTTCAAAATACCAATTAGCCAATTCCTTTGCTGCATAAATACAGACAGGGAGAATATTTTGGCTAATGAGGACACTTGTTTTGTGTTAACCTTTTCCTGCAACACATAAAACTCTCTACTGATAATGTGCCTACTGTGGGCTGTTATTAATCAGTTGTTCATTGGGGCTGCTTGGTAATGATGGATAGTTTCAGTGTAAAGAAGGTTGACTTTTAACTGAATCAAGTCTAGCATACATACAGTATCAGTTTGAACTATAACCTACAAGTGAACTAGAGGCAGCAGCATGAATGTGGAAATTTGCTATAGAGACCAAAACTATCTTTGGTACCGTCTGTAAACGTGTTTATTTCTGCTGTAAAGTTGGGTATTTTAACATGGAGGTCTATGGAGATTGACTCGCTTTTGGAACCAGCCTCAAGTGGCCATTTGAGGAACTGCAGCTTTTGGCACTTCTGCGTTGGCTTCATTTTTCATCACCGGAGGTTGCCGCTTGGTGGCAGCTGGTGTTTGGATAGCATTTGAAGGAATAGTTTGACATTTTGGGAACTACTTTTATTACTTGTTTGCTGAGAGTTAGATGAAAATATGAATACCACTCTCCGTCTGTCCGCTAAATATGAAGCTAAAGCCAGCAGTCAGTTAGCTTAGCTTAGCATAAACACTCAGTCCAGGGAGAAACAGCTAGCCTGCCTATATTTCCCAAAATGTTAGAATTTGATTTTTTTTGTTAAATTTGAAGAAAACATGTTTATATTAAGAGTTTTATATGAGTTATTATATAAGAGTAAAAAAAAGTATAATTTTGGTATCGACACTAGTTTAATACATTTCAAATGATGCCCAGCCATTGTCATCATTCAGTTTCAGTTTTGTCTGATAGTGTTAGTGCTTCAACGACTAAAGACAATGATTAATAGTTGATTAATCATTACAGTCATTTTTCAAGTCACTGGTTCCACCTTCTTAATTGTTAAGAATCGGTGTTTTTCCCTGTTTTATAGTGCGGCCAGTGTATTATAAGCTTATGGGGTTTAATAGCAATTAGTCATTTAATTGATGGCTCATGGCAGAAAATTAAATGAATATAATACTGATAACTGATTAATTTGTTTCAGTCAAGTAGAAATGTCAAACAGTCATTGGTTCCAGCCCCTTTGCTGTGTTATTGTATATCATTTTTGATTATCTCTGGTTTTCGGACTGTTAGTCAGACAAAAAAAAGCAATTTGAAGACGTCACCTCGGGCTCTGGGAACTCATGACGGGCATTTTTCACTATTTATAAAATAAACAATTGATGAATCAAACAAAAAATTTACATATTAATCTATGTTAAAAAATAATCGTTAGTTTCAGCTCGACTGTATGTTTAAAAGTCTCAAAGAAAACAGAGTCACCTGAGGACAAAGTGAACGGAGGAGGAGGTGTGAAGGTGGAAGACTTGCATCACCCCTGCTGTAGTAAGAGTTGGAACCATTACTGTAGTAAAAGTGTGCTCACTGGGTAGAAAGAACTGGAAGCTGCCCTGTTTGTTTTATAGCTCATATAATAGCCCCGGATTATATTAAAGCTGTAAAACCTCATTAACATCTCGCTCCAGTTTGTATTCGGAGTTATGAGGTTAAACGTTGCCTCTCTCCGTCACGCTCGCCCGGGCCTCATACAGCAGGCTGTGTAACCTTTATCTGAAAGTGGCTAGTGTTCAGTGACATAACACAAGCTGTGGGCTTCCTATCAGTTCTACTGTAGCCAACATCAACACAGCCTTTCCTCGCAGGACCCACGGTGCAGCGAGATCCAGCTTATCAGGGCCTGCCAGTGTTCTCTGAGGAGAACGTCAAGGAGGTCCACGACGGCGGTCTAGATTTACACATGGCAGCACGTCACTTTGACGCGAGGGCTGTTTTGTTTGTTTGCTTTAGCTCTGCGCAGTCTCGAGGGGGAAGGCTGTGTCACCTATAAAACATGTACTGTACTAAATGTGCACTCATTTGACGATTGTCCTGCAAGATACAGCTTGTCTGTATCATACAGTATGCACTCAGTGCTGAAGCTGGAGATAACAGTGTCTCATTGGCTGCTGTTGATAGTATGTTAGTGTTTCTTGTTTAGCTGGAGCAGCATGGTGGCTCTGTGTTCAGCATGGGGCTGTTTGTACGTTTCTGTTGGAAACTAAATTGCTCGTAGTTATGAACTGCACCCTGCCTCTCAGCTAATCCATGCTGGAGGGGGCTGCAGCCCTGCACAGTGACCCTTTACAGGGTAAAACGGTTCAGAAAATAGAGGTGGATGGTACAAACTTGTCAGATAGATACTCTAAAAATGTAAGAGAACTACACCTAGAAGCCTTCAGGTTAGGGCTGCACGATATGATAATTTCATAGTACTTTAAGGGAACAAAACAATGTGAAAACCTTGCAGTACACACCACCGCTCATGAACTGGTATTACTTAAGATGTATTTTCAAGAATTACTTATTAAGAGCAAAACCAAAAGTCAGTTCTCATTAATTTGCAGTTTCATTTTTTTACTTTAAGTAGAACTTGAACTTTTCCAAATGCTACAACAGTTTGGTTATATGTGATGGTAACCACCAGTTTATGAGCTACACCTGTACATTTGGTTGCTTTCCAAATAACAGCCTTGTAGTTAAATGTTGGTATACTGTATAAGCAGATTATTGTGTATGTTAATGTGGTAAAAAAAAGTGAACAAAGATATGGATTTTTTTATGAAGTAGGTCTGTGTATTGCCAAGAATCTGGCGATATGATACGTATCATGATAAAGGGGTGACGATTCAATATATTGAGATACTGACAGTATTTGTGTTATTAGTTATTATTCAGTTTAAGGGTTGGAACATATAAATACAATAAGGAGTTTACAATAGCGTCTGTAATTTTTGATTAACAGGAAGCTAAACATGATATCTTAGATAAGCTGTTAGTCAGGCTACCGAGTCATACAAACACAGTAATCTGACTTTCTGTTTGTTTTTCTATTATGTTCAAGGCCTCAACAAACATCCAGCATATTCTGGAGAGAGAATATGTAAAGATATGATCAACTGAAAATGATCACAAGCTTCACCTGCCACCTATAATTATAATGAGAGAGCTAATTTTCATCTGTCAGCGGTACGACGCTTCTCTAACTCTTCCAAGTGGAAAAAAAAACAGATTATAAACTGGTTCTCCGTGTGCCGAGATGTAATGACTGAGCTGTTGTACTTTTAGTGCAATAGCTGCTGGCGACGCTTCTGTCTCTGCTGCTTCTATCAGGAACACCGCGGATCGATTCTTCATGCGAGAGATTTCAGCAAGTGGTTCCGGGTTTATTAAAAGTTCTCCGGCTTCCAGTAATAGTATTCTGGTGACCCATATATTATACAATCACTGGCTCTGCTTCATGTTTGTACAAGCTTGTTTCTTGACACCAGGCTCATCCTTTCTTCAAGATAACATCAATATCCATTCGTCTAGAAGACTCTTTTGTGGCGCTGTCTTTTAAAGTAGCACAGATACATATTTACTTGTTGAATATGGGTCTATGTCCTGGATACTCATATGTCATTCTCCTTTACTGGGACTTGCCCATGACCTTCAGATTAACTCCTAACCTTCTCTCTATCAATGCATCTTAAAACTATTCTTCATAGAGATGATTTGCAACACATTTAAGGCCTTTATACACATTTTAATAAATGCAATCTTGCAGGTTAATTGGGTGTCACATTGTGCGAGATGGGTCCAAAAAAAATCTTGGTCGCAATCTGTGTCAGACGGAACAATATTAACTTAACTTTTATTCTGTGTACTGCACTATATTATATCTTAACTATAGGGATGCACCGATACCGGATTGGATATCGGGCCGATACTGACTCAAAATTGGGCCGATCTATTCAATTTTAGTTCTATGTTTATTTACTATATGCATTATATACTGGAATTTTAATTCCTGTTTAGGTTTTGACAAATGTGTTGCTGTATTAAAAAGGTTTAATCCCAATTCCTGTTAATTTTGAAGATTTTTTACTAAGTTCCTGGTGTACGATGTATTATTTTATTAATAATAACAATTCAATACATATTATATCTATGTATTTACATACAATTTTACAATTTCATTAAGTAGACGCTTTTGTCCAAAGCGACGTAGATCTGAGAGTTCGTACAACACAAGCAAGGATCTATCTGCCAATTATTTGATCAATTAATTGTCTACAAATGATGAGAAAATAGTGATACATGTTCATCCTAATTTCCAATACGAGTCTAGGTTCATCTAATTGCTTGATTTGAGCGATTAACAGTCCAAAACCCAAACATATTCTTTACAATGATGTTAAACAGAGAAAAACAGCCTCATATTTCAGCTAGTTTGATAAATGACTTAAACGATTAATTGGTTATCAAAATAGTTTCTGTTGAGCAATTCATGTAGTAATCGATTAAGTTGACAACCGAAGATTTCACCAGTTGTACACTTTGGAAAAACCTCCTCTCTCCACAGTGTTTTCCGTATTGACAGTGTGTGACTGTACATCCGTTCCTTTAGAGGAAAACATGTGGTCACCCTGCAGTTTGGGTCCAGGGGAGGCCCCGAGTCCTGCTTCCTGCTTCCTAAACAAACCAAAGACCTTGAGTTTTAATAGCTGTTGGGGCTCTGAAGCCATAGTTGGTAAGGGAAAAGATTGCTCCTCGGGGTCACCGCTGGTCATTTCTGAACTGACCATGTGTGTCGGAGCGTGCGGGACGGAGGTGTCGGGGGTGTAAATGTGCTCCACGTGAGTCCTGGGATGAATCGGGCGTTGGTGTGTATACAGTAATGGCTCTACCTGTTTGCATTACCCATCAACAAACACTGTTTCTCAGTCAACAGAAAACATGAATTTGTGTTTCTCCCAGGCTTCAAATGGGCTGTCTTAGATCACATTGATCTTCAACCTCTGTGGGTTTCTATAGTCACGTTCCTCCTCTAAAATATCCGTCATTTTGTGTCTTTTATTGAGCAACCAGTGGAGGGTTCATAAATCTTTCATCTCGTTGCCTTCCTGTGACGGAGGCGCCGCTTGCATACCATCACTTTGTGAACTATATCCGGTCCTGGTTGCCAGTGGCACTTGATAGCACAACCTTGTTTGTCAGTGTAACACTATGCGGCTGGCTGCACCCCTCCTACAGCCACAGTGGAGTACAAGTAGTAACCGGACATACAGTTTCAACATGTTTCATTTCAGTTTAACCTTCACAAAACCATCGATAGAAAACGTTTTTTTATTATTATTATTATTATAAAGAATGTTTCAATTCTTTTCAGGTATTTCAAGTAATATTCAGGGATTTTTATCAGCTTTATAAAAAGCAATATTAAAAAAAGACAAAACCGCCCTGAGATGAAAGCACCTTTCCGGTTTGCTGGCTGTTGCAGAGCCTCGGGTCATAACAACCTCAAAGGGTTTTGCTCCAATGCTCTCCTGGTCAGACCTCAGTTCCCAGCAAAGCTTAGCCTATATTGTCCTACTTGGAGTTCCCAGATGTGTGGAGCTTTCTGCATCAGGACAGATCAAACGGTGACAGCTTCAGTGACGTCCACACCAGTGGCTCCTAACCCGGAGGTCAAGATACAGTACATTTTAGGGGGGCGTGAGATTAGATTATATTCGATTCAGTTTAGGTACTGAGGCAACGGAAATGTCATGTACTATGTATACTATGCTTGTGACAATTAAAATAAAGTTTTTAAGTTTTTAAATGCAATTACAACAAAATGCAGAGATGATTACCAATTATGAAAAAGAAAAAAAAGCATTTATCTACCAATTTCTGATAAGAAACTAGAGGAGCTGCAACGATTAGTCAATCAACAGAAAAATAATTGCCAACTATTTTGATAATCGATTAAGTATTTTTTTAACGCAAAAATGGCAGGAATTCGCTGTTTTCAGCCTCACAAATATGCTTTTCTCTGTTTTATATCATATTAAACTGAATAATCTTTGGGTTTTGGACAAAACAAGACATTTAGAGACATCACATTGGACATTTAGAAACTAGGACGGACCATTTTCACTATTTTCAGACATTTTATAGACCAAATGATTAATTGATTAATCTAGAAAACAATCGGCAGATTAATCCATAATGAAAGGAATCGTTAGTTGTAGCCTTTTATGAAACCCTCAATAAAGTGGTTTTAGATAGGTAACTAATGTCTTTATTACTGATTAATTCATAATTTACAAGTACTATACAGATCATTTATCTTTACCTAACCCTTTGGGTTGCCAGGTTTTGAAAAGCCCCTTTGGTTGATGTTAATCCTCCAGCAGCATGACACTTGACCTCATCAAGAAAACATCCAATGGCCTGTTTGGCAACTTTATTTATTTTCATCAGTGAGTTACTAACATTTGTAACTGCAAATATGATGACTTATTAGAACGTGAGAAAAAACACACACATTTATAACTGCATTATGTAAAATAGTGTTTTCACTACCTGGCAACCCAACATTGTTTGTATTAATGCCTCATAACTGAGCAATAAAGCATTAGCAAGTGATTGATTAACCCACAATAAAGCCATTAGTTACAACTTTATGAAGTGGTGCCAATTTTTATTCCACAAAATGTTGTTTATTTTCAGACGTTTTCCTTCATTCTTATGAAATAATTGATACTTATAGATTAGTTCTTCAGGCCTGCAGAAAAGTATTGAACTAAAACAATCTGGAAGACAAATCGTTTGGGAACCATTGGCCTAGATTCTCTCGTAATTGTATTCTGCTTTTCTTGTTTGGCAGAACCCAGCTGTGTGACACCCAAGTAGGCTTTAATGAACCATAAAAACAAGTATGGTTACTGACGCCAGAAGATCTAAGGAGTCCGCCCAAGAGGCATGTAGCTTTGAAACTCGTCAGATCTGTATTGCCATGAACTTGTTGAGGCGTGTAGTAACAGTAGCCTGAATTATAATTACGCCTGAGGTAATTCTTGTAATCAGATTGGAAGTTTAATGGTCTCATCCACTAACGTCAATGACTGGATGAAATCTGTGTACTAATAAAGGTAATTGTGACGCTGTTGGAACATTATGTTTCATTTTCAGATCGTAAAAAATGATTGACATCCTTTTTAGCATATAATTCTAGCATTCTAAAGAGGCCAAAAGAGCAAAAAGAATGACAATAAAGTTCAAAAGCCACATATTTATGATTACAATAGCAGTAACTGATCAGAAAGGATGTAAAGATGAACGCACACAGATAATTGTTTGTGTTTGCCACGGTTGCCTGGCCGCCGGACTCAGTTTAATCAGGTTTAAGAGCCCACAGCTTCGTCTTGGCCCCTTTATAGCCGTCGGAGATGTAACCGTGACGAAGCATGACAGGCTGTTATGTCCGCTGTGCCGGTGTACCTAACGAGAGGAACAAGAACAAGATGAGGAACAAGAATCTCATGTGATACATTACTTGTTTATTGAATTCTGACACAGCTGCTCCTTTGAAGCTGCAGTGGGAAGAAACGGAGCAAATGTGATTTTAAAAAGTATTTTATCCTGACAGTAGTGCATGAGACAAGTAATCTGTGTCCTCCAGTGCTCCTAATGGCATCTGCAAGATTTCACAGACTGGAGGAAAACAACCAATCAGAGTCGAGCTTGAGCCTTGCCGTCTCTGAGCAGCTGTCAATCACTCGCGAACTCCGATCAAACGGTCAAACTAGGCAGCGCTGATCAAATATGAACCAATATTCTGTTACTGTAATGCATATTTCTTGCCTTAAATGTTTTCAGAATCATCTTGTAGTGTACTGTATAGCTGTAAAATGAGAAAGTTTGTGACCCGGCAGCTAAGTTGAGGAACTACCAAGCACCGCCCACCAGCCCGAGCTCAGCCAATAGGAACGCGCTCTCTCTGAAATTACCTGTGATTGGTCAAAGTCTCCTGTCACCGGGTAGATTTGTTAAAGCCTGAAAACAGAGCCATGAGGAGGTGCAGAAGTCTAGTTATCTCTCAGAACACTTGAATCACAATATGCTGAAAGGTTATTTTTGCCCAATGATGCCAAAACCTTTCTGCCTACTGAAGCTTTAAATACTGCAGACTTTTCACATCAGTCGTACAGTAGAGAACGTTACTAACAAGCAGCGGTGCTACCATGAAAAAAAGATTACCTAAGCTTTGGTCATCAAAGAAAGCATGTCATTGTGCCTGTTAGATTGGACGACCCATAACTGGAACTGCTCTGCTGTATTTTTTGAGGACAAAACTCTTACAGGCTGTATCCTCCCGGCATCTTGTGATCTTTCTGTGGTTCGCTGAAGAGTACAAAGTGTTTGTTGCCTTCGCACTCTACTCTTCAAATGCCATTACACTGAGAGAACCGCCCATGTACTCTCTCTTCCAGCATTTCAAAGCTTCCTTCCCCTTGCAGGGTTATTTGATCAGATTGGAGCACGTGTGTCCTCTCGTCTCCGTTTAACTTTGACCTGAGGTCAGCTGGAAAGTGTCGCAGGTCAAACTGTTCTTCAGACTGCGTACACACCACCAACGTTGAGTGTTAAAGTCACAAAGGGGGCTTTGTTTAAGATGAATTGGGTAATAGTTCCCCTATACATGTTACAGGAGGTGCTGACATTTCAGCCATAGCAGTTCACAATTTAAGCCTTTAATGAACATCTATAAGCAACTGTAGAATAATTCCTTTCTGTTATCACAAGCTGCCATGTCAAACGCGCAACAAAAGACAATGATATAGAGCTTATAGAGCGCTACAGGAATGAGTCCTAAATCCCTGAAATGAGTTAGCCTTTTGGGTTTTTAGTTACTGTAGATGTCTGAAAAAGGTCTGTAGTTAACAAAGCATTTTAACGTTTTGTTCTACGACATAAAATACATCAATGAATGCCTCACTCGGCCCAGCTTTAACGTGTAGGTTTGCTAAAAAGTGGCTAAATGAGACTACTAAACGTCATCACGCCGGCTCGTCCGCCTTTACATCCTCGTTGTGTGTGTTTTAAAGCCTAACGTTAGCTTTCTTCTTCTGGCGATTGCATTCACACTTCAAAAATCATAAAGTGGAGTTCATTTGTGAAGATTATCTAGCCGAACAAAACTTTGTGTAAGTATCATTTGTCTGCCACAGAGCTTATTTTCTGCAATAATCCAAAACCCAATGGAAAAATCCAACGAGGGCGATGCTAACTTCTTTGTTGTCCTACAAAAATACGTTATCCCTGCACCGCTCTATAGATGAGAAGTAATGGGGTGGACCAGGTGGGTAGCGTGCAAGGAAAAGTTACCAGTTACTGTAATTGCGCAGTGCAAATCTCAGCTTGAAAGGGAAGAGGATTATTTAGGAAGGGAGGTCTTAACGTTCTGTTCTGTGAGCACAGAGCAGTTTACAGAAGAATGTTAACTGAGGTTTTAGTGAGTCACTAAAAACAAAGAGACCTTAAGAATACCAAAGTAAACACACTAAAGATAAAAGATCTCCCAGCTCTCTATAACAAGGTGATGCAATACTTTCTGAGGCAACTCCTTCTGTACAGAACAGAGGACAACCTTATGCTTGTGCAAATATATATTAAAGCTACACCGATAAATCGACCAGGCCGATATGAGCTTACTGCATATATCGATATTGTTGTATATGTCGGACGATATGTAACAAGAAATTGCAGGACAAATATGCAAAAATAGTAAAATGCTTGCGGTATATATTTTGTGCACAGTGAGAGTAAATTTCTTTCATCTAAAATGTACCACACAAGTATATTTTGGCAGCAATTTTAAAATGAAAAGAAATCCAATGTTATGTGTTTATGGTA
>CAKALG010043172.1:344-14657 GCA_916700815.1 Helicolenus hilgendorfi
TACAATAACCTTATATTTTGATGTTAATAAAATGTTAATAAGATGTACCTGAATTCACGAATATGTAGGATATTACTAAAGACATTCATGTAATATTACGTCACGACGTCTGCTGTATTAGCCGTGTATTTGCTACGTGTTTGTTTGTGGGTGTGAACAGACGTACTTAGAACTGTCCACTTGTGTTCAGATCACTCAGGACGCATGTTAATGCCAGGTCTGAACAGGGCCTTATGTTATGCTAAAGCATCTAGGGGAAGGAGTGTTCTCGAAAGCTGCTGCGCCTTTACAGCAGAATATGGTGGGAGGGAAGGTTACCACGTGCATGGAAAGAAATAGTAGTGATCCCGATAAGGAAACCTGGCAAGTATCCGTCTAAACCCACTAGCTACAGGCCAATAGCACTCACATCAAGTACACTCTATGCAAGATAATGGAAAGGATGATAACAGAAAGGTTATCATGTGAGCGTGAGAAGAGAGGAATGCTTACAAGTTATCAGAGTGGTAAGGAAAGGAAGGACATGGACACTGTAATAAGAAAGGCCCAGGCAAATAAAGAGTCAGTAATTGCAGTGGTTTTGACATAGAAAAAGCGTATGAAATGATGTGGAAGGAAGGCTCATGATCATTAATTAAGCTGCATACGTTTTTAACTGAACTTTAAAGGGACCGTTTGTAACTTCTTACACGTATAAATCAGGTATAATGCACGCTCGCGTGTGGCTACGCTGTTCCAACACAAACCACACGGAAGTACCAAAACCACAGTTATATCTGACTTTCGGTAGCTTAACAGCCACAGTGTTGCTGTTAACAATCAATTCATGATTCTTTTATAGAGTCCTTTAACCGGTTTAACCGGTAAACAAGAAGAAGAAGAAGGAGTGGAAATTGACACGTGTTGCTGGATATTCGTAGGAAAAAATAAAGATAGAACCTTTTTGTTTTCTTAATAAAAAGTCAAAAAATGCATACAACTAAAAAACACCTCATATAATGTTAATAAGATGTCACATATGTGAGTAACTCAATTTTGACCAAAATGTCAGAAAGAACCTGACATTAATAATTCCAAGGTGACGATATGTAAATGTGAGTCATGGTAATGCTCGACCAAACCTTTCAACAGTTGATAAAATATAATAAAATAAATGAGATGACATCTTGTTGACTTACATTTGGTGATAACATTTTGAAGAACCACCCAATCACTGAGAGACTGTCTCTCATTGTTATTCACAGTCCTTTCAATATGCTCTGACTGTATACTGTCCAAGGTTACACCCTCAAGTTCAGTCTCTTAACTTGCTCAACAGAGACATTCCTATGATTATGATTTGGCTCTCCCTTTAACAGATGTATTGGTCCAAACACAATGCTTTTTAGTTTGTTATATGAAGGATAGCATTTGTGACCAATTCAACACTTTGTTCAAAGCACTTTCTAGTTCATCATTTATGGATTTCACCATATTGTTGAATTATCAGTGTGCATACAAACTTTAGGCTTGCAGGAGAAACCCAGTCTCCTAATCTTTAGGTTTATTATACGTTTATGTACAACTAAAATGCAACAGGAAATTCATTTTCAGGCAAATGTCACTAATAAAGCGCAAAGTCACCAAATGTTCGTACTGGATGTATCAACAAAATGTTGACTGACTGTGTATTTCGTTTTTCCCAACGAGACAGAACGACAGCATCAGTCATTTCAACGAGTACCCCATAGCAATGTTTCTGTAACCTTAAGAAATGTTGATGTTTCCCTAAACCTAATCAAATGTTAACCTTAGTGTTGTCACATCATAAATTGTTTTTACTTTGCAAAAATGCTTTGCAGTGGTTTGGAAGGAACTGGCCGATGATGTGGTCCAGCTGCTAGGGGCGTCAGATCAGAAAACACTTCTATGTGTCATTCCAGAGGGCATAGACAAACAATGTATTATGTAATTTCATTTGGAGGACTTGTTGTTCCCTACAATATACGCTCATGGCAACTAATCTGAATTATTTTTTATGGTTATGTAACTCAAAGCACTTGGTTAAAGGTCCAGTGTGTAGTGTCTGGCGTTATCTAGCGGTGAGGTAAGAAGATAGCAACCAACTGAAGCCTCTGCCATGAGAGTGTGTTGGAGAGCTACGGTGGCCGACGCAAAAACGCATATGGCCCTCTCTAGAGGTAGTTGTTATAAGAGCAGAGTGCTTAGAGTGTGTGTGTACAAGGGAAGTGAGTTGTGAAGCAAGAGAGAGAGAGCAGTGGCGACGAGAGCGAGTAATGTTATCGACTCCGGGTTAAAAGTTAACAGAGTTTGGTTTGTCTGTTTTGGGCTACTTTAGAAACATGGTGGAGCAACATGGCGGACTCCCTGAAGAGGATCCCGCGATTCGATCCCCGGCTCCTCCAGTCCACGTATCAAAGTGTCCTTGGGCAAGATACTGAACCCCAAATAAATCCCGAAGGCTGAGCCATCGGTGTGTGAATGAGTAGTTAGATTAGATCCTGATGGGCAGGTTAGCACCTTGTATGGCAGCGTCTGCCATCAGTGTGTGAATGTGTGTGTGAATGGGTCAATGCTGACATGTAGTGTAAAGCACTTTGAGTGGTCAGGAGACTAGAAAGGAGCTATATAAATAATTAAAGTGATAATGATTCTTATTATCAGGTGAGTTTACACTAAAGAAAACATACTTTATTCCATTTCTGTCAATAGATCAAGCCTAATTGTTACACACTGGTCCTTTAAAGGTAGGGAAGGAAAGGAAGGAAGGAAGGAAACAGTGACTGGAAGCACGAGTTACTGAGTTACACGAGTTTACATTCTCAATCAATAAGTGTTTTTGCAGCCTAACCCAGAACACCTCCCTACAAATTCCGTGCAGTTGAACAATGCAACACTTTGTGGACAACAACATTGCCACTGATCAGACGCAGAAATGATGTTGCCTCTAAAACCTTTTTGGCAAAATCATGTAGTTATATACAAATGGAAATGTTGAGGAGTGAGGGTTTCCATGGTATTATTGGTACGAATGGCAAATAATAATAGTTCTAGACAGCGTACTTGAAGCACCCCACAATTGGTAGGGTTTACACTCCAAATTTTACACTGAAGAGGACAGTCTGTTTCCTTATGGTCAAATACCTGTGAAACCAAGGCCTACGGAAAGGAGGCTGGGTCATGCGTCACATGTTTAGGGGTATAACACATGCGCAGTAAAATCTGGTCTGCCCTCGCCGAAATTGAGCCAATCGCAACGCACGACCGCAGCTTCAGTTACACTGCGCATGTGTTATACCCCGTACCCCAAGACCCATGTCCGCCCGTGACCCAGCCTCCTTTCAATAGGCCTTGTGTTTATGATGAACCATATAAAAAGCTCCATTCAACATTTGTCTTGTCAATCATTTTGAACAAGTCATCGGTCAACTGAGCCAAAGCAGAATCCGTTCATTACATATTTCTGTAAGCATGTTGAAATTGTCAGCTCAAGCTTTCAACCAAAAATTATGAGGGGCTGTACAAGACATAATTCATTCTTACACTCACACACACATACATGCTCCTTTCACACACATACATTCTCCTTTCACGTACATATATCGGAGTTGTGTACGGATCCTGAGACAGAGGAGGCATCAAGAGAGAGACAGGAGCCCAAATAAGCAACTACACTTTAGAAACAAAAACCCGCAACTGCCAATATTTGAAAGCAACTTTTCAGGAAAACAAGGACTTAGCGACTGTGGCTGCAGTAGGCCTACTGGCGTTTCTCTTCCTCTTTCCATGCTGGCTTGCACCTGACCCTCCCTCCTCCAGCTTCTCAGCCAATCCCAGCGCGATAAGTGACCTGCCATCCGTTTCCACTATACTGTCTCTCACACATACATATATTCTTGTGCGAGTGAAAATATATGTATGTGAAAGGAGACTGTATGTGTGTGTGAGTGCAAGAATGAATTATGTTTTGTACGGCCCTTCATAATAAAAAGTATAGAGTATTTGTTCAAAAACAATTATCTCCATGATCTTACTAAAACAGGCAACGCCCTGATTGGACTAATAACAGAGCTTGTTCTGCGGGTGCTACGTTAGAGTTTGTGGGAATTAGAATGGCTGCTTTATGGAAAAAAACATATGTAAAGATGCATAAAACATCTAGAATAATTTACCGAAGGTGCAGCCATAAATTCGTTTTCACAAATTGCTGAAACAAAATAAATATATCTCTCACCTTTCAATAACTGTTTGAGCAAACAGAACTTTGTGTAAGTACAATTTAATATGATACAATTTTGAAGTAAATGTGAAAAATGATGTCTTAGCACTTGAACAAGTTCTTTTTTTAGTCACTCTCGTTGATGAACAATCCCTACGTCCCCATAGAGTCATTAGATGTTTGGGTGTGTTCAAAAGTCTTGCTCATGTGCGTGGGTCCAGGGTCCATATCTCACAGAGAAGCCATTAATCAGCTTTACCGCTCTTCTGTTTGTAGCAGCATGTGTGTGTGGGTGTTAGCAGTGCATTAGAAAACTATGACAAGTATTTATGTGTAACTATCTCACCTCAGCTCTGGTTCCCTCAGGCGCCCTGCAGCCGGCATAGATGTGAGCCTCCACTCCTGTCCCCTCTGCCAGCTGTTTGACCAGCTCCAAACCAATGCCTCTGTTGGTCCCAGTCACCAAAATGTTGCCTTCCAGTTTCCCTGACATGTTTTCTGATCAACTGTCACACCACAGACGCTGTCTGACTACTACTACTCTCTCGCACAGTGTGTGCGTCATGCTGATGATGTAGGTGTGTGCTGCACAAGGAGGCAGGAGTAAGCCTCCCACCCTTGTGTATACATGTGTGTACTTTGTCACCTATTGCACTTTGGACCACCTCTGCCTCACTTCCCATTATAAATCCGGTCTTCTTATCAGCCGACCGGCAACAGCTCCTTGTGGTGACTTCTGAGACTCCAGCACTGGTGTCTGTCTGACTGTCAATAAAGATATATTCACACCAATAAGCTGCCAACCTTCTCGTGCCTCTTTCACAGTGTGATATTTGCCCGGCCTTTTGACAGTGCCTGTTTAGTTAAGCAACATTTAAAAAAATGTGGTAATTCAAGGTGAGCAAGATACCATTTACCATTTAATCATTCTCCCAGAGAGAACGATTTATTCTGTGATGATGTCAAACAGAGAATATGTGGACAGTGTGTGGTTAACCGCAGCTGCAGAAACATAAGGTTACCACACTGCCAGAAACGGAAGAATTCTGCCTCTTCCTGTCGAACAGGACAGACAGACAGACAGACAGACAGAAAGAATGTGCTGAAGCCTCTCGCAATAAGCCAACAGAGTAAACCGATGCCATCTTGTCAATCTAAATGGCTGGTGGTTGTTGCAATTTAGTTTTGAGCTAGATCAGAAACAGAGTTGCATCTAAATGGACTATTATTTGAGCAGTTAAGCAGGCTGTAATTTACTTGTATTACTACAATTAAGGTCAATTTATCTGTAATTGAATGCATTTAAAGCTGCACTTATCAGTATTACTTATCCTTAGAGGCATGATGCAACTAGTGTGTCTAAACATGACGTCATTATTTTCAGCCGTCCAACTGGTTTGTAATAAACAGTAACATTCAGTGCAAAGACAGCCGGTGTGTCCATGTACTGCTTCTGTCTGTTTTCTTTTCATTTTATTATAGCTTTATGGTTGTACCAAAACCTGTAAAATTGCACTTGCGATAATGTGTCAACTTTTTATGACCAACTACCCCCACATAACAGACCGCTGCTATGGACGCAGCTCTGTGGCAGATTTCTTAAGTAAGTGGCCGCGTAATAAGCGGGATAATGTACCGCAAGTGTGTCACTGTTGTGAAGTAAACCCTGACAGGATACCGCATCGCCCTACTGAGGTTTATTTCACAACAATGACCAGCACTTTACGAGCACACTACCCATTACATAACAACAACTCAATACAAAAAAACCCTGAATTCCAGCCTTCAGTCTGCGTGATTGTGTGTTTTATAATCAATATATTGATTAATAAATCACTTAAGAAATGACAATTCTTGATGACAATGACATGCAGGTGTCTGACAGTGTGACTTATGTCCCAGATAACTGCAGTGATTCAGAACCGTCACTTCACCAGTCACCACATACACCATGTCAGAGTTATTTTATTCATCTTTCATATGTTACACTACTTTGATTTCACAATAAAAGTCCAATGAATCACATTTATTTGCTAGTACAAAACTCCAGATAGATGAGACCTAAACTCTTCATCTTTAGTTAAAAATAAACCTTGTAAAAGCATTGATTTCACTGCTCGGATTTTTCTGAAAATAAGGAGCAAAGTCTGTGTGTTCAGGGTTACGGAGAGCACTGGCCTCATGAACTAAAACAGTGGCCTGCTATCAGGGTCTGGACAAAGAGACAAATTATAGCCCAACATTTGTAATTGTAGCTATTGATGGGACAGCATCATACTGTGTTTGCTATGGTTATTATTTTATTTCTATGATATGGAAACCTTCATGTCGTTGTAAAAGTGTTCTTGTTGCTTTCTTTGTTGGTCATTTCATCATGTGATGGAAGAAACTTCCGTTGTATTTTCTATATAAAGTACTAGGTGTAATCAGTGTGTTTTTTTTATTATTTCTGGTCTGATAAAGACTCTATGAGGTCAAAAGTCCAACAACGCTGTTAAGGTTGAAGCAACAAGGTGATGTGGGAATCATGACTCTTGCTTGATGGTAAAGGAGGAAATGACACAACGTGACGTTGTTAAAGAATAACTAACTCTGCAGAAGGAGAACGTCAGAGTGGATGGATGATTAAAAAAGAAACTGTCAGACTTTGACCACTGTTGACTTTACACTTCTGTTCACTTCCTGTCGAGAGTCAAAGCTGGTTTCTTTGAATCACGCCCACAATTTTCGCTTAACCAAGTAATTTAAACCCAAATCATGATCTTTCTCTGAGTGCCTAAAACTAACCCTTCCTTGATCCCAGCATTGCCAGATGATAATTAACAGTGATTTGCAACATTCTTCAGAAGACACTGGTCTTGCTGATAACGGCGTCAGATATGCCTCACAGGTCAGAGTTCACCCTTGTTCAACTTTGACCGAGCTGAGGCCTGTACTCCGAAGAGAGTTCAACATACCCAGGGTATCTTCTCGTTATCTGGCTTCACTTAACCTAACAAACGAGATCTCGCTAAACTGTACTACGAAGCTGGTTATCAACTCGGTAAGTCAACTCAGGGTTTCTCAGTCTGGATATGAGCGCGTGTTCACATGAACAAGGCGGTGTTTGCAGCATCTGACCAATCACAGACATGGACAAGTCTACTGACAGACAGAGCGGCACATTTAACAAAGGAAGAGCGAACTATATTAGACAAATACGAAGTAGTTAAACACTTAATCCAAACTAAAAGTAACACAGTTGAAGCTGCCAAATGCAGGAAGAACAGCTGGAAAAAGAAAAAACTCCCGATGTGTGAATGTGGAAATTAACAGACTTATTAATTTAACGGAACACTCAAAACTCAGATATAGTCGTCTAAATATAAATAGCTTTAAAAAATGTAATAGATGAATGGATTACACCTATTTTAACCCTGCACTATGGTATGGCGTCTATGACTATTTAAAGATCCTTTCACCTGCTTTCCCCCTCTCTGGCGGTGTGAAACGGACTCAAGAGGAAGTAAAAATAAATAAATATAAAAATATAATTCGAAGCGATAAACACCCACAACATAAATCCAACTGTCCTTCTTGCATTTGTCAGCTTAAACTGTGTTGTTTTTAGTCTGGATTATGACTTAAAGTTCTTCATATGTGTGTGATATTATCATATAATCACCGCACTGAGCTCAGATTGGTCAGTAGGAGGTACTTTTATAGGAGTTGATCTCTTATCTGGAACATAAGCCGTTAGCCATTCAGCATAAGTTTACCATGGAGATCTACCCCGGTAAGAAGTGATCCAGCTTCGTAGTACGGAAAACCCAGGGTTAACCCTGAAGTTACCTCGTTAATGCCAAATCCTGCTTCGTAGTACAGGCCTCTGGTGTGCTTGTACAGTCAATAGAGACACTGATGCACTGTTTGGATTTCATTTGAAATTAGCCTATACAAACATCACCAACAGGCTTTAAGAGTGTTATCAGATTTCCTTTAATTCATCTTCATCATTCCGTACCAACACACAAAAAGCACCAAAATGGAGCTTAACCTGATACAAGCTTATGTCATGAGGGCAATACCCTTTAAAAAAAAAAAAAAAAAAGTTCATCATACCACTATGTACTGTAGGTACATCAGTTTGTTGTGGCTTCTCTATTTAAGAAGCTAAATATTAGTACCTTCGAGGACCATTGCAGGGAATGGTAATAGAGCAGATTTTAGCAGTAAAGTCAGGTGATATGAAATAATAAATAAAGTAGTACACCTGATATCTTACTTTACAAAAAGAGTACAGCTTTATCCCTTTTCCCCCAGAGAACAGAAAGACTTGCTGTGTGGTTGAAAAACTGACAAATAGTTCATTATTAGATCAAATAACCAGAGAGAATAACACCCAGGTGAAGGTAGGAAATAGCGTCGCGTTATTCAACATTTCTTTGAGGTGGAGAGCAAAAGGCTTCTTCTATCATTACAGTCTTCCCACGTATAATCCCTTGTAACGCTTTAGACAGTTACTGTGCCAATGCTTCTGATGTGCACAGGAAATGAAATGTGACGTGTGGCCCGAGCTTAATAAAAAGTCACGTCAGAGATCCTTGCTCTTGATCAGATGATACAATCCAAAACTGAGAATGATATGTGGTGGCTACTGCATCCCAAATAACTGACTTCCCTCTAGTGGTGGAAGACGGGCACTGCATGGCATCACATTAGAACAGTGGTTTCAGTTTGGCAGTTTTACAACACGTTTCTCTTTGTGCCGAGTGATCCCATCTTATGAAGGCTTCCATATGGTATCATTTATTGGCCAAATACCGTCTCAGATCAGCACCCTCAACCTCACTGATGATGTTATGTGGATACCATTGTTCATTTTCTTTGCCAGTTGGCAATCATGACTTGAAGCAAACATTACAGCTCATACTGTAAACTGTGTCAAACTGTTTTTTTTAACCATTTGGTTGTCCATTACAGCAGTAGTAATCAACTTCTTACTTCACATGTTGGCCAGCGCTCGTGTTTATCAAACAGAAATAGCTTGTTAGCAGCGACACCTGTGGCCGTTAAGTCAACGAAAGTCAGCGTCCTGTTGCTCGCGCTTGTGCTCGCTCTACATAGACATGAACGAGCATCGCTCAAAACAGTGAGGCGACACACGTCAGCTAAAAGCACAATATCACTCTATATTTCAGCTGCTTGGCAGTAATGTTAGCTGACCAGACGAAGGTCTCTCCATGAATCGATGAATTTTCCTGCTTCAGACTCCCAACAGCGGTCAGAAGGAACAGGGGAGACACCGCAACCCCGGTCGGGAGGCTGAAGCAGGAGGAGTTGACACTGTTTTGCAAGACGCTCTTCACTAGATAGAACTTTGCGGTTTTGGCGCTTCCGTGTAGTTTGTATTGGAACAGCGTGGCCACACGCGAACACTCATGGGACACCGACCCGCACTGATGTATACGTGTAAATAGTTACAAACGGTACCTTTCAAAAAATGTTAAAATAAAGAAAGGTCTCTTAAATTGGCCAAGGGCACACACCTTCAAAAGAAATGTTTTTAAATGACTGTATAGGTAATATATATATCACATGGAATGTGAAGGAAAATGTATAATACAGAATGGGCTTGTTTCCCGCTGCTGCACCCTAGTAAATCTCCAAATGCATATTTAATAGGATGTTACACCACGTTGTGTTTCCATTTGATCACTTATGAGCTGCTCTAACACTTCACCGTCAGTAGAAATGGGTTGCTTGATAAATGTCTTATAGTTTACTTTCAGCAAATGACTCTTCTACCTTCTTGTGTAATACAAACTTTTGATAAATACAGGCCCAGGAACGTCTAAACGCACCAACTAGTTTCAGTCTCTGAGGCTACACAGGTTGAATGTGAGAGGAGGCGTGGGTTCAGAAAGGCCTTCTGGGCCTTGAAACAACCCCTTGGTGAGTTCTCAGCTGTTACCCACACTTTAACAGACAGTACTCTTTCAGCCATTCCTTCAGCGTTAGCTGAATTCCAGTATCAATGTCGTCAATGTTCTGGACGAGATGGTGTCCGCATCTCCTTCTGGTCCCCGCCTCAGTGTATACTGGACTTCATATGAACAGTTCCGATACGCCGTTGAGTCCAGCTTCTTGTGAACGTCCCAAAATACACACCACATCATGGGAAACAGCCACGTGTGTGTTTTTGTGTTTGTCAAAAAGATGACCGTCCACTTCCATCAGTTCAAACTGCTTCTCTTTTCTGTCCAGCAGCGTGACTGGCAGCACTCATCAGATGTTTACGTCCCGGACATCTGTGGGTGTAGTCGAGAGGTCCTGCTCCTCACTGATGTTCTTACTTTCCATGGTAGCAGCTGAGTGTTGCGGTTGCTGTGCCTGTCTGAGACTGGTTTCCAGCAGCGACTCGATTTGCTCCTGACACGCTCGGAGACAGTCCTGAAGAGAGAGAGAGAGAGAGAGAGAGAGAGAGAGACAGAGTTCAGGTTAGTTCAGTGAGTGTCAGTGATCTTAGTTCAGTGAGTGTCAGAGCATGTGTACTAATCATGTCCTGGACAGATGTACCCACCGGGTCGCTCCTGATGGTCTGTGCCAGCTGTTCTGTCAGTTTCAGAGACATGGTGGCATTGCCCACCATTCTCATCTGTAGGCCCTCCACTGCTGCCACCATGCTGCCTGCTGCCACCATGGATGGAGGGCTGGCGATGAATTTTACATCTGCAGAGCATCACAACGGAACTTCATGTTAATATGGCACACACAAAGAGAACCAAATAAGAACCTAAACATTCAGAATTCAAATTTCAGAGTCAAAGATGTTTATTTAAAAGCCGCAGTAGGCAGTATATTTTTGGCATCATTGGGTATAAATTCCATAATAACCTTTCAGCATATTATAATTCAAGTGTTTTGAGAGAAAACTAGACTTCTGCACCTCCTCATGGCTCTGTTTACAGACTTTAGAAAACCGAATCCGTGACGGGAGACTTTGACCAATCACAGGTCATTTCACAGAGAGAGAGCGTTCCTATTGGCTGTGCTTCGATCATGTGACCGGAACTTTGCGTTCCTTCACCAGATTTCACAATGGCGGCGTCACAAACTTTCTAATTTTACAGCTAAACCGTGCACTACAAGATGATTCTGAGAACATTTGAGGAGAGAAATAGACATTAACGTAACAGAATATTGATTCATATTTGATCAGCGCTGCCTAGTTTGACTGTTTGGTCGGAGTTCGCGAGTGATTGACAGCCGGCTCTCATAGACGGCAGCAGACCTCAGATCAGCTCTTACTGCTTGTTTTCCTCCGGTCTGAGAAATCTTGCAGATGCCGTTAGGAGCACCGGAGGCACAAAGGCACATGATTTTTTTCAGGTTACTTGTTTCATGTACTACTGACATGATACAGCGACTGTTTAATAAAAAATAAGTTTTCTTTTTAAATCATATTTGCTCCAATCTCACCTACTTCAGCTTAAATAAAAAAAAAGACATGTCATGTAGGTGATGTAGTCCCATGCATACCTGTGGCACACAGAGCCACAAAGGTCTGAGCGTGCTTCCTGAGTATGGGCCGGTTGTCTCTCCTGACAGGCAGCTGAGACAGAAAGTGGTCGATGAAGTCGAGAGGGGTCACTGAAGCCAGGTCCCACTTCAGCTTGTTCAAAACCAGCAGCTCCATTTGCTGTGTGGGCAGAGAGAGAGAGGGGACAGAAGGACAGGTTCAAGTGTGATCCTAGCAGACAGATGCAGGGATTAACCAAGATGAGGATGGAGTGCTTTTTGTCTACTTGTAGGGATTTTGGGCTTTAAGGTGACACAGCAGTAAAGGTCAGGAGGGGTCATCAAAACCATTAGGGATCTCCATCTGGGGACCATGAATGTCCACAGTGAACTTCATGACACTTCAAGACTTAGTCATGGAAAAGAAAACTATTAGAAATCCTCCTCTAGGGAGCATAAAATCCATACCAGTCTGGCCAGTAGCTGTTGAGATATCTGTGATCTGAACAAAGGCATCCAGACGGACGGACGGAAAAAATAACGAAGCCTTTACGCAAAGAATTTGCATCTATTTATTTTTGAGTTTCTCAAGGAATCGTTTCAGCCCTTATCCCCATGAAGACAAAGCGTGGTGACCTACCAGCAGCTGAGTAGGTGCGATGGAGTTGTCGGTGTAGATGCACAGTTTCTCGGCAGTGAGAGGGATCGTCTCTTTTAGTTTGGATGCCAGGAACATGCAGGCGGCTCCCAGTAACTGCAGGTGGCTCTTCTTGGTGGGTTCCACCGACAGGAAGCGGTCCATGTAGTTCATAGATAGAGGGAAAACCTCCTCCTCGCATTTCTGCTCCTCACACACCTACACACACAAACCAGACAACAATACTTCCATTAAATACAGTTTCTTCATCAATGTCATTATATATATATATATTAAAAAAATCACTGTTACCCCCATTAGTTTAGGTCACAGAGGGACAACAACAATTCCTGGCCTTCTTTTTTTTTTAAATATATGTAATAATAACGTATAAATCCCTAAATAGCCCATGAAATAAGGAATAATCCCACATCTTTATTCCTTCAACATTAATTATTATTAGCTATTCTCAGATGGATATCGCTGTTTGATGTTAAACTTGGCAGAGCTTAGTCATTTATGTCATAAGAATAAGAAAATTATGAAATGTACAAACTAAATAACAGAACAATTTCATTAATATAATTAACAATTTAAGACAATTACCAACTCAAATCAAACATTGGTGGTGGCAGCTTCACTAATGAGACGATTTGTTGCTTTTCTTGGTTTCAAACTTTCAGCAAAAAGCAGGTAAGGCGGCAAATATAATGATTATATATATGTATTACTTCCAGTTTGTTTGTACTCAGATGCATTTCTTGTTGATATGGCCATACTAAAAGATAACAGGCGGATGCATCTCTTTTTCTGTAGTGGGAAGCAAGCAACATTAAAAAAAAAAAAAAGTAGCCCATGAAGAAAACACTAGAAACCTCACTTATCCTCAGTGGAATGGTTTAGTCATTACATCAATAAAAACAATAGTTATGCTCTCTGATGTACAGTAGGTGTCTCTGTACTGTCTGATATACAGATCCTAACTGTAGGTCTGGATGGTGGAGGACATGGAGCTTTAGTGGAGGGACAACTGGAGAAGTTGCTCACGTTCAGCCCCCCCAACACAAAGGCATCGCGTGCTCCAACAGCTTCAGAAATGTTTAATAAAATATATTTTTAAGTCGTTTAACCATAATATATAATTTGAACCAGCCGTGGAGTTGAATTTTAATTCAACTCAATTATATTAAGCTGCCATGTGAGCGGATGAACACAGTTAATAGTAACATAATGTAACGTAAAGAAGGTGTTTGTTGAAGTCTACTTTTCAACTCCATTAAAGTAGGCTGATTAACATCCGACACACGGCAGCGCTCTACACAATATATATATACACATTATATCTACATTATGGACCGTGCAGAACCTATTATTATGTATTTAATATCTGGTACGTTAACGTTACTCCATTGAACACCACTGAAAATACCAAAATGCTGCTTGTTTATCAGCGAGGCTGCTTTATAGAGACTCTGAGACAACTCAGTGTTTAGGACTCAAGTTAAAGTTACAACTTCGGTTTCGTTCACCTTTAAATATAAATGCATACACCTTCAATTCCTCTGTTTCCAGCAGTGGTGCTAGTGAGCAGTCTGGATGCAGACTAACGTTGCTCCTGAAGTCGGGATAACAAAGTTAGGTTGGAAGTTAGCTTCTCAGTGAGTCACACAAAGAGCTGCTGGTACTGAGCAGCAGCAACAACACAGCTTCACAGATAAGCAGTAGGAAGTTAACGTGGTTCTCTTTGTACAACATCATATTGACTTTAACATGATATTGACTTTAACATGATATTGACTTTACCATGATATTGACTTTAACATTATATTGACTGTAACATGATATTGACTGTAACATTATATTGACTTTAACTCACCTCCAGCATCCAGGTAGCCACTATCCTCCTCATGTACGGAGCGATCTCTCTCTGGACGCATTTGAAGTAGTTGGCAGCGGG
>CAKALG010043181.1:0-10332 GCA_916700815.1 Helicolenus hilgendorfi
CTCCAGTTCCTCAATACGGGCCTGTTGAATGTAGATGTAATGTCTTTCAGTAAACTTTCAGTTTTAATACACAAAATAGGAAATGTATACAGTAATGTTTGTTGTAACACAATATGTCACCTGAAGCTCCTTGATCTTCTTCTGAAGCTGAGCACCCATTGACTGCTCATCTTCAATCTTGCTAAGGAGCTGACTGACTTCAAAGTCCTTCCTGTGAGTGATAGATAAAGTATAAAGTTCATGCAGTTGACCATATTTTTAAAAGAATGGTTGTTGTATGAATTAAAAAACTATATTACTTTTTAATTTTCTCATCAGACTGCTGCTTGTCATTTTCAAGATCCATGACGGATTCCTGGGCCAGTTTCAGATCACCCTCAAGCTTTCTCTTGGCTCTCTCAAGGTCCATACGCAGCTTCTTTTCTTGCTCCAGAGAACCTTCAAGCTGTATAAATAATATGAGTTTTTAATTATCATATTCAAGAAGAAACTTGCTTTTCCAATTCAAGTGTCTTTGTAAACTTACATCATCCACTTGCTGCTCAAGCTTGGTCTTGGCCTTGGTCAGAGTGTTGACTTTGTCTTCCTCAGCCTGCAGGTCATCAAGAGTCTGCTGATGAGCCTCCTGAAGGGCTTTCTTTTCCTTGGTCAGCTTAGCAATGCTCTCATCCTGAGAGGCCATCTCCTCGGTCAGGTTCTTCACCTAAGTGTGCAAGAAAGTACTTGTCAATAAACGGTAATCACTATAATTGTACTTGATCTGATGGACAGATTATTATTTGCGAACCTTGTTCTCAGTGGCATGTTTCTCCTTCTCCACTTTGGCCAAGGTAAGCTCCAGGTCATCAATATCCTTCTTGAGCTCAGAGCATTCATCCTCCAGCTTTCTCTTCTTGGCAGTGAGCTCAGCATTGATTTCCTCTTCATCCTCCAGTCTCTCAGTTGTCTCTTTGAGTTTGGACTCCATCTGGATCTTACTCTTGATAAGTCCCTCACATCTCTCCTCAGCATCTGACAGATTCTCTCCTTCCTAGTCCATTTTATGAAAATAGATGTTAGCACATTAACACTGAAAAACGTGCAAAAGCACAACTGCCTGTTGATGTGTACTTACAGATGCGACTTGCAGCTGCAGGTCATTCTTCTCCTGCAGAAGGGACACCATCTTCTCCTCCAGTTCCTTCTTCTTTGCCAGGGCAGTAGCCAAGTCAGTTTTCATCTTATCATAGTTCTCCTTCATATTTGCCAGCTCCTTCTCAGTTTCAGCACTCTTCAGCAGAGGCTTGATTTTGTAGTACACCTTCATCCATGGCCAGTGTTTCACATTCATGAATGAGCGGACATTGTACTGAATGGTATATATGGCTTCCCTGTGGACAAGAAGTAGCCGTTATGGTCAATGTCGTTGTTGTGGTTTTTCATACCATTATTCAGAATGAGCTGTTTTCAACATGCCTCCTCTCCGTCATCTTCACAAACTCCTTTCTCATGATGTAACCACGGCACAAAGCCTGAGTCATGGTGACCAGAGATGACAGTTTTTCATCCCTCATCTCTTCAAGGGTACCCAGCAGACCGGCCTTGAAGAACACCTGAACAAGCAAAAAATGAAAGTTAATGTAGAATGATCGTTGATAGTGAATACTTCACACCCTGTAAAACAAACAAACAAAAAAGACAAAAAATGGTCTATTGTGGTTCTCAAAGGGTTAACCGAAAAACAATCAAACACACTGGACTGAACAACTTAACGTCCTTGGTAATTATTCTTCAGTAAAATAAGGAAATCAAGTGCTTACCTTGGTGTGTCCGAATTTGTACTCATCATGACAAACATCAATTGACCCAAGCAGCTTCTCTGAAGCCTTCTTGTTGTCAATGAACTGGCCATCAGGGATGACACTGGCATTCAGCACCTTGTACCTTTTATGAGAGGGTCATAGTCAGTGTGAGCATATTATTTTACTAATCTGCATCAAAATTCTTTTAGAATATCCATTGATACCTCTGTTTGAAGTCAGCATAGAGGATTCTGCTGGGGAAACCTTTTCTGCAGATTCTGATACCCTCCAGCACACCGTTACACCTGAGTTGGTGGATGACCAGGAAGTTCTCCATGAGACCTGTAAAAAAATACGTAATTACTTCTTTGAATAAATAGTCTTAGTTGAAGCAGCACAAAGTTAAGTAAACCATACCAACAAAACCAAACCACCAAAGTGGTTTAGCTCTATTGAGGTTATGTTCTCTACTGTATGTACCTGGAGTCTTTGACTCATTAGGAATCAGGCAGCGCACAAAGTGAGGATGGGTGGACCTCAAGTTAGTCATCAGCTTGCCCAAGTTCTCCTGTAGATGTGAAAAGTCTTGTCATGACATGTAACAATCTGTAAACTGAGATATATAGGATAAATTTGCAAAGTTAAACCTTACCCTAAACTGTGAAGACACAGTCTGCATAGAACCACCCTTCTTCTTGCCTCCCTTCTTGCTGCCACCAGTCTCTGTTGATAATTTTAAGTAGACATTTTTGTTAAAATATGACATAATATTTACATGAAAACATGTTACAGTTAAGTAAAAATATACAGTATCTATAACCTTAAAGTGTGTTTTAGTTTACTGTGGAAACTATCATACCCTCAACGACAGGAGGATACAGAATAGGCAGCAGTTTCACTGAGGACTTCTGGTACAGCTGAATGACAGACTCATTCAGTGGATCCTTGTTCTTGTCCAGCCAGCCAGTGATATTGTAGTCCACGGTACCAGCATAGTGCACCAAGGAAAAGTGGGCCTCAGCCTTGCCTTTGGCGGGCTTTGGCTTCTCAAATGCTTTGTTTTTGCCAAGATGCTGGTCATACAGCTTGTTCTTGAAGGATGTGTCTGTGGCCTTGGGGAACATGCACTCCTCTTCAAGGATGGAGAAGATACCCATGGGCTTGAAAAAAGTGAGAAGAAGTGTTATTAAATGTTACATTACGTCAAATTAAGAACAATTACATATAATCACAAAATGAAGTGATTACCTTTTCAATCAGCTCGATGCAGGCAGCCAAGTCCATGCCAAAGTCAATGAACTCCCAGATAATACCCTCCTTCTTGTACTCCTCTTGCTCCAGGACAAACATGGTGTGGTTGAAAAACTGTTGCAGTTTCTCATTGGTGAAGTTGATGCACAGCTGCTCCAGTGTGTTGAACTGTGAGGAGACAAATACTCAGTATAATCTCTTGAAGGCAATCCGAATGATTCTGTCATGGAAAGTATCGGCTGGTCAATTGTTGGAAATTAAGCTTACATCAAAGATTTCAAAGCCAGCGATATCCAGGACACCGATGTAGAACTGCCTTGGCTGTTTAGTGTCCAACATCTGGTTGATACGGATGACCATCCACAAGAACATCTTCTCATAGATAGACTTGGCGAGGGCAGTCACTGAGTTATTCACCTAAATAAAAACAAGGATGTTATTTGAAGTCAATCATTTTGTAAAATAATGGATTACTAGTATTTTTAATTTCTAATGAGATAAATGATACAAAAGATACAAAATAAAAAATGCATGAATGATTCTAAATTATGCATTTAGCATTCAATGTATAAAACTCATTGAAAGTAGTAATAAATTGAACACTGACTTTTCTCTAATAAACCCTCTACTACATCATTTTAGTATAACTAACACAACTAATCTGTTATCAATATTGGATATTGATAATTTATCTTTACCTGAGGTACAGTTTGTCCCTTGGTGACAAACTCATTTCCGACCTTCACTCTGGGATAGCACAGAGCCTTCAGCATGTCAGCGGAGTTCATACCCAGCAAGTAAGCAACCTTGTCAGCCTCTGAAAATAGTTCAGTATTTTCCATCATGATATGAACAGAAACCAGTGTGATTAGGAACGTATTACTGTTCCCAAGCTATTCACTTTGAGCTGACATTAAATACTCACCCTCTGTGCCGTCTGGCTCAGCCTGCTCCTCACGCTGCTTCTGCTTGAACTTCATGTTACCATGGTGGAGGATAGCACCGGTCATCTTGTAGATGCTCAACTTCTCTTCATTAGTGAAGCCCAGGATATCAATAGCATTCTGAGTACAAAAGATGTGTCCACATAAAACATTATTCATTTTTATTGCACAAAATATATTTAAATATTTTGAAGTGAAGATCACTCACATCAGTGGCTTCCAGCTCAACCTTGTCATCAATGCTGGCCACAGTGATCTGACCCATGCTGCACATGGGGAAGTCGTAGGGGTTGGTTGTGATGAGTGCCAATTCTGGAGATCAAAAAAGGGTGAACAAGTCAATACATTTGTTTTATATGAAAACTGTAAGTAGGATAAAAATTCTGCAACATCTCAATCTGCTTACCAAGCAGCTCAGGTTTGTGGCCGGTCATCATCTGATAGAAGATGTGGTAGCCCCTCTCATCAGGAAGCTGGAATGTCACTCTAGACTTCTCCAGCAGATCTAAAAATATTGTTCGTAAGTCACAGCCCGATCAATTGTCAATTCCAGTCATTTGTATGTACTTTGAGGATTGTTACTTACATGTCTCAATATCAGCACTAGCCAGTTTGCCAGTTGTGCCGAAATGGATTCTGATGAATTTACCCTGTTTGGAACAAAGGGATATTTAATGTCCCTCCACATGGGCAATCTTTAACAAGACCTCTCTCATTTGTAGAAATCATTTCATACTTACAAAACGAGAAGAGTTGTCATTCCTCACAGTTTTGGCGTTACCATAGGCCTCCAGCAGGGGGTTGGCAGCAATAATCTGATCCTCCAGTGACCCCTATAATCCAGGTTTACAATTTATTTTTGGTTAATGACTTTATTTTTCTCTGGAAAAATATTCCTTAGGTAAAGAACCTTGAATTGTAATCATCAGTAACATGCCTTTGAAGTGTCCCTCTTCTTGGCCCCATCAACTGAGATGGTTGCAAAGTACTGGATGACACGCTTGGTGTTCACAGTCTTTCCAGCACCAGACTCTCCACTAGGTATAGACACAGATATATAAGAATTTGATCAAGATATTTGACTATGTTAAACACAGTCTACAAATGTAAATGTAACAAACTTACGTGATCAAGACAGACTGGTTCTCCCTATCTGTTGAATCCAAAACAAAGGAATTAACTATGTTTTACTGCAACAGAACTTTCATATACTGATAAATTCTACATTGTTATAGTCATGACTTACCACAAAGCATGAACTGATAAGCGTTGTCAGAGACGGAGAAGATGTGGGGTGGAGCCTCCATGCGCTTCTTGCCTCTATAGGCAGCTACACATTCAGCATCGTACACTGGGAGCCACTTGTAGGGGTTCACAGTGGCACAGAACAACCCAGAGTAGGTCTGAAAGTGATCATAGATATTCACCCGTTAACTATGTTTCCTACTAGTATAGCCATTTTCAATAGTTGTCTTTTCTCATAAAGCAGATTGTCTTACGTAGATCATCCATGCTGCATAACGCTCTTTGAGGTTATACAGCACAGAGGCTTCATTGAGATGGGTCATCATGGCCATGTCCTCAATCTTGTCATACTTTGGAGGGTTCATTGGAGAGACGTCATCTGCTTTAACTGTCTTTTCCTGTAACACAACATTTGTCACAATGCGAATTGATCATGTTGAATTCCCCAATTGACTCTGACTTTATGATACCAACCTCCTCAGTGGTCAGGACTTTGACGGTGACTTTGTCACCATCTTTCTTGAGGATTGTTGCCTTCAAGTACAGCTCCTTGGCATCGGCCACGTAGCAGGCACTCTTGGCATCAAATGGTGCAGTTTGAGCCTCAATTCTCTCCTTCTCTGGCTTACGAAGGTAAATGGAGGCTTTGCCGTATTGGGCCATCTCGGCGTCCGTACTCATGGTGGCGGCTTATGTCTGTGTAGCAAGCCAAACAATAACAATCTTAGAATTACCTTTTCTGTCCATGTCATTGAACAGTACCTAAGTACCTGGTATTGTACTAAGCAGTTAAAGTGGCAGTAGACAGTATGTTTTTGGCATCATTGGGCAAAAATTCCATAATAACCTTTTAGCCTATTGTAATTCAAGTGTTCTGAGAGAAAACTAGACTTCTGCACCTCATCATGGCTCTGTTTTCAGGCTTTAGAAAATCTAGCCCATGAAGGGAGACTTTGGACAATCACAGTTCATTTCAGAGAGAGAGCGTTCCTATTGGCTGTGCTCCGGTCATGTGACCGGAACTTGGCGTTCCTTCACCAGATTTCACAATTGCGGCACAAACTTTCTCATTTTACAGCTAAACCATTCTCTACAAGATGATTCTGAAAAACATTTGAGGCGAGAAATAGGCATTAACGTAACATTATATTGATTCATATTTGATCAGCGCTGCCTAGTTTGACCGTTTGGTCGGAGGTCGCGAGTGATTGACAGCCGGCTCTCATAGACATTAGATGGACAGCGGACCTCAGATCAGCTCTTACTGGTGGTTTTCCTCCGGTCTGTGAAATCTTGCAGATGCCGTTAGGAGAACCGGAGGACACAGAGGCACATGATTTTTTTCAGGTTACCTGTTTCATGTACTACTGTCATGATATAGCGACCGATTTATAAAAATAACTTTTAAATCTTTAAACTTTTTCAATCTCGCCTACTTCAGCTTTAATATATTGACACCAAAATAATGTTTTTGTATCATTACAAGTGGCCTTAAGCTTAGCTGAAGCCTTTCAGACCGACAGACTGTTTGTCTATACTGCAATTTCATTATGTCTCTCTATTCTGTACACACAACATGTATTATATGTCTGTTCGTTTAGGGAGTGAGATCTGTCCTCAGTCGCTCTTCCTGAATTTTCTTCCATTTTTTCTATGTTAAAGGGGTCCGAATCGAGGGTCTAAGGAATCCGTCCTATGTCGTATGCTGTACAGATTGTAAAGCCTCTTGAGTCAAATTTGTGATTTGTGATATTGGGTTATAAAAATAAAATTGACATGACTAATTGTTCTTACAATTAACAGCAGTCATTATTTGAGTTTTGTCCAACTCGGATGCACCTGAGGTCACTGACCTTACACACAAATACTTATACACATGCTAAAAAACGTAATCAATGATAAAAGTTGTACATACCTTACTCCTCCCCTTTGTGAAAAGAATGTTGTATTCCACAAACCTATTGAAAACATTACAGTATGTGTTAGTCAGTGCAGGAAACAACAAAAATAAATTGTAAAAATATAACTTGCGCCTATACATACTATTATTGTAAAGTTACGTGAAAAATATAAATTTCAACTTGTGTCAGAGGAAAGCACAGAGTGAATTGAATATTAATAGATACATTTACTCTTACATAACACTATATTTTGTAAATTAATTTAAAAAATGAGGAATACATCTAAATGGCACAATGCATAACAGCAGACACCACCTCACCACAAGTAGGAACTCCACTGGTCTTCCACCACACTGTCTGAGGCTGTCCTTGGACCCCTTATATTTGGTCTGGTTTGCTTACAAAGCAAAGGTTCAAGTAGACTAATGTGCCAAATATGGTGAGGATGACAGTTGAGTCTTGAAGCATTTGAAATATTTTGGTGGTACTAAATTTGGAAGAATCCCTACTTGAGTAAGCGATTTTTGAGTTCTTATTTTGAAACACATACAGTTGTATGTACATATACTATAAGCAGTAGATGGAACAATGGTTTCAAATAAAAATGATTACACCCAACAGAAAGCTGTGGTGTTCTCATTCACATCTTAAGGTATAAACACCTTTCAGATGTTTGATGATTGATAATTGGTGATGACAGAATATTCTTTAATTTGAGATTATGTTATGAAATTTATATAAAATTTATATTATGAATCTGAAATGTGATAGCTGACGGTGATGTTACTCTTAATTAACCAAGCTAATGGCAAAAATAACTCTAACATTGCTCATACACAACCCACACACAAACGTTTAGTATAGCAGGCATCCGAAGGAAGCATACTGGGCTCCAACTTTTCTTTTATTCGAAATAATCAGAATCATACTTTTGATGTGATAAAAAAATATTATTCTGATTATTCAGAAGATTAGATTATTATGGTGATATTTATTGTGCACATGTAAATTTACAGAGATATGACTCATCTTTTTAATCACTAAGTATGCAAAAATAATAATTGGATGTAATTATCTGTTTAAATTACACATTTAATATTGTCTTCTAAACTATCACAATTTCATAAGAATGTAACTGTCTCCTCAAATGTAAATTCTAAGCTCTGTGATGTGTTCTTAGAGGGGATTCAGTCTATAGAGTGAGTTTGATTCAGTGGTCTAAGTGAGCCAGTTGTCAGACAACTTGGGATGTAATGAGGAGCACATGCTATGTCTCTGTGAGCCACATTTGTTAGGGGCCCTCTGTCATACTCCATCATGTAAGTTGAGTAGTTTAAAAGTTGCTGTGTTGAGGTGAAAGAAGTGGGCATGTCATCAAAGAGTGGGAGGGTGCAAAGCTCGCCCTGGATTGGTTGACTGTATATTGATTTAGCAAGAGAATGTTTTGACTAAAACGGAACACTGGTCTAAATATTAGGAGACATAAGTATTAAAAGAAAAAATGTTGCCATGACGTTGCTTTGAGATTTGCTGTGGATGTCACAAAATGTCTTTTATTGGTGTATTGATATCTACCCGAGCTATGTCAGGCGAGAGAAAAACAAATAATTAAGTGAAATAGTTATGTCAAATCAAGTGTGAGTGAAAAAACATCACGCCTCTAAATGTTTTGTCTGCCAACGATGCTGCATTGAGAAAATCAACACATTATCTAATTGTCTATGTGTGAATACAAATGAGTATTTCATGTTCAGGTAATGGTTTGCATGCAGTCGCAGTGAGCATGCAGCTGATTGATGGCTCACAGCAAAGCCCTCCCACTCCGAGGTTTACCTCACTTGGTCAGATGCTACAGCCATGCTATTTAGGCTACCTTGAAATAAGATCAAAGCTACTTTTTTGTTTTCCTATTCATTTATGCTCACCAAGGATGATAATTACTTGATTGAATTCTGAATTGCTTGACTGAGATAATGACTGCATTCAAACTAGAAGTGAATTTTAAGGTAGGGAGGGTGTGGCAAAATAGATTGCCATTATCTGCTCATTTTGTACGACAGTCTACCTGCGTTGAGAGCATATCCATAAATTATTTTTTTTCATAAATGTCTGTGTTGATGTTCTTTTTAAAACATGTTTTATGTAGGCTGACATGCCAGCTCAATGTAATTAGATAGGTGTCATGTAGGAGTATTGAGAAGGATGAGTTGCAAGGTGATAGGTCGTGTGGCGTGGGTGGGGGTGGGACTTTTGAGGCACCAGACAGTTGTTGAAGCTTCTGTAAAAAACAAGTCTGCTCACTAGTTACCAAAGTGAGATGCTGTAGCATAGTGTAGAAACACTTTGACCTCTCATGGTATAATCTATTTGTGTCTAAAAAAAAAGAGGATAAAAGGGACTGCAGCTCACCAAGGGTAGAGAGGTAATGATGCGCAGATAGATGGGGCATCTTGTTTGTCCTAGACTTGAATTGTGGTTATCCATTTCTGCTGTGGAACAAATCAGTACATAGGATGTGTTAATAGGGGTGGATTAAACGCAAACTGCATATAGCACACATAGATTAAGTGTGTCCTTTACTTCCTGCAATGGATCCTGATTGGAATGGTGCTCTTAACAACACAAGGGCACATGGCAGACTGCCAGCATTGGCTTTTTGCACCTAGCTGCTATGAATTAATGTAATCGGCTACTTGTAGTACTGTATATTAAATCTTTCAGATGCAGGACGTATCTCACACACATCCCTCAGTCACTCACTGGCCCATCTGCCCCCTAACCACCATTATACGGTAGCAATCATACTGTATCACATCTGAGCCTTTGTGCCTTCTGTGAAACATTGGTGTACCGTGACTTTTTCTTGCATACCGGCACTTCTCACAAGCTGCCGGTACTCTTTTCTGCCCTCTCCATATCAGGTTTTCTGAGAGATTCTCTTTATCCTGCTGCATAACATGTAGGAGCATCCTGACTGAGACACGGCCACTAAAACCTGAATGAATAGCTCACACACCTCAGCTCTGCATGCATACCTGCTCGTGTGGCTGGCTGGTGTTGATTCCACACTGTAGACATCCTCTAACATATCATAGCAATACTATAGGCAACAAATAACACAGGAAAGCACTTTAAGTATTAACACTATGAGTAAATATGCAAACACACCACATTAACCCTATCATTAAGTTGGAATATTATAGTCTTAGA